>LOEQ01003648.1:92205-109795 GCA_001685075.1 Bramus lutescens | reverse complement strand
AGTTAACTATAGAGGCCAGGCAGTGGTGGCACACACTTTTTATCCCAGCACTCAGGAGACAGATCTCTGTGAGTTCTAGGCGAATCTGGGCTACACAACATTGAATCAGTGTGAAAGAGAAACAGAGCTCACCCCTTTGATCCTAGCACTTGGGATCATGCACCTTGAATCACAGCACTAGGGAAGTGAAGGAAGAAGTGATAAGGCTGGTCAGAGAAAGGAATATAAGACAGTAGGCGATAGGAGCTTAAGACGCTCAGTCCGAGGACTTGTAGAGACAGGATACCCCATTATGTCTGAGGAGTTCATGAACTGGTGGCTGGCTGCTCTCTTTTCTGATCTTTCAGCTTTCACCCCCTAATATCTCACTCCAGGTTTTTATTATTAAGGCCAGTTAAAATTGTGCTACAGTATAGTTCTGCTGAAGGAGCCTCGATAGATGGTTCACTGGTTAAGAGCACATTGTGTTTTTCAAATGATCCTAGTATAATATCAAACACCCAAATCAAGTGGTTTACTATCTCCATGTAACTCCAGCTCCAGATCTTAATCCTCTGGACTCTGTGGGCATCAGCAATTATGTGCACATCCTACCCCTCTAGACTCACATATATACACATAGTTAAAAGTAATAAATGAAATCTTCAAAACAAATCCTGGAAACATAATCTTCTCAGATGGGGCCACGATTAAGGGGCAGAATGTACAAACTTTATTTTCCCTGCAGGCTGTGAAACTTCTTGTGTATAAGAACTGGATTCTTTCCTTGTGAAGTTCCATAGCACACACAGAACATGCTGAAAAATGTTCTGCCTAGCCACTTTGTGAGCATCTTTCTTTAAAAAAAATAATAAAAGGAAGGAGGGTGCATCTAATTGAATACTTTATATTGGAAAGCAATTAAGTTTCGCTGTGCATGCACTTCCCTGTATGATCAATAATAAATTAGCATTTTATTTATACTGTGTAATGCACTTCTTTTCAGAAGTCTGATTGAAAAGCCAACTACTCTTGTGTTCTCCAAAGTGATTTTTGATGGAGTGCTAATTAAATTCTACCTCAAGAACAGTGCTAATGAATTTTTCAGGCTAGCTTCATGCTATATTATAGGTGGCAAGGAAATGTGAAATCATATTTAACCAAAGAAATAATACTGTTAACGTATCATTAACATAGTTTTCCCTTTGTAAAACAACTGTATAACCAGGGCATGATTTTTTTTCAGTAGAGGGGAAATTAACACAGAAGAAAATGTGTATCAGTTCATACCACTGGTGAAATATGGGGTTAACTGGTGCATGGATGACTATGTTTTAAGTAAATGTATCTTGGATGAGTTTTTGTTCCAGACAGAATAGCAACATAATAAATTTGTCCTGAGAAAAGCTATATGTCACATTCAGCAAAGAGGACAATAAATGCAAGTAAAGGCAATCCTTTTCACTTATGGAAAACAAATCTTCTTACATACTTCTACTGTCACAAAGATTCTTACGAATCTCACCTTGATAATCATAGCACTAAATTCAAAATTTTAAATCAGTCAACTAACCTCATTTTATAACCAGTTAATTTACCAAATGTCACAGGTACTTCAGTATATAATGCATAGTTCATTTTTATAGCCACCATCATATCAAGGATTACTACCATGGTATGCAGTCCATAAACACTTTTTATATTCAGAAATGAATAATCTTAGGGGTTAAGGAAAAATAATTTGGACTTATAGAAATTCACTTGCCCAAGGTCATTATGCTGGTACAGTATATGGCACAAGTTATCAGTTTCTGCTTCAGGAAGTTAAAAAAGAAAATTTAGTCTCTCTACCCATATCTTCTCTTTCCCACTCTTTCCCCCACCCTCTATTTCTTAAAGTGTGATCTCCTTTTAAAAACCTGTTTCATGCATCTATAATATGGTGTACTTCCTCAGCAAAATAAACTCTTTAAAATGTAATAATAGTTACTTGTTATGGAAGATTTAATTTCCCACAACACAGTGTAAGCAATTCTTTTCACTTATTGACCTCCTTATTTTTAGCAATAAATCTACATCATAGGGGTTATTATGTTCACTTATAAAGTACATTATATAAAAATATGACCAGTGACTTTTATTATGGTCATAAAAAGCTTATGGAAGAGATTGTGTGTAATATATATGTGTATATATACATATACAAATAATTTTAAATTTTTGATTAATATAAAATAAAGCACTTCGGATTCAAATGTGATTGGGGGAAGACAGCTATTCTGTACGGAGCTTAATTGATTGTTTTAAACAGTATGTCTGTTATTTATGACTCTAACTATCTCCCTGTTCCATATAAGCATAGGAAATATCATACTCAGGGAAAGAAAGCATTAATATGTCTTTAAAACTTTTATGCATTAGGAAAAGTATTTGGTGATTGACACGCTTATATGTTACAAAAATCTTTTGAGACTCTTTTAAACATTCTTTAATTAAAAATGAAGGAAGTAGAGTTCATAGATTTAAGAAATTTATCCAAATATTTCATTTTGTCACTGAAGAAAACGCAGCTTGATAACACTGTCAGAATACTTAAATTCAGGGATGTAGAGGAAGTATGTTTTAAAGTAAAACCATTTAAGTGGGTCTTGAGTCCATTAAAAAAAAATAGGGAGCCTTTTTCGTTTGAAGTGAAGATGAAAAATCAGGTCTGTTTGGGACCAAATTTAGTTCTGTTTAAAACACTGAAGTTCTTTCAAAGAAATTAAACTCATGGCCTTGGTCTACATGAAATGAAGCCAGACAAATTAACCTGACATGCACACTTATATAAGAAATCATTGAAAATGAGGAGCTGATACAAACAGGGAACCATAGTTCCTGTGGGAAAATTCAAGTGGTAAAAGTACGTATTTGAGAGGTTGTTTGGTATACCATATAACGTGCTATCAATATCACAAAAACCCATATGAAATTGTGAAAATTTGATCTAAAGTAATGTAATTTACAAATCGTGGAACTATTCTTTATTTTTATTACATCTCTAACTCTAAACTTTGAAATAAACTCCTTTGATATTGCATCGGGGCTTGGGAGACACAACCACCAAACAAACACACCAGAAACATCTTAGGAATGATGTGTGGATTACAAGAAGTGCATCTCAGTTCATTAAAACATATACTGTAAGAAGAATGTGATTAAAATAAAAATTTCTAGTGGGAGTAGGCAAGTTCTCAGCAATCTATCATGATAAGTTCTTCATCTTTAACAAGTGTCCATAAAGGCGTGAGTGCACAATAAGCTCTGAAACAGGTAACTCCAAAGATGCTAATGATTCTCCCTCAGCAGAACAGTCGGATACATGATCTATATATATGAAAGTGAATTTAAAAAAAAGAAAAGAAAAACTCAGTGAATTTCATTGATTCAGAGTTCATAGATTTAAGAAATTTATTTTGTCACCTTGGGTTATAACTATATGGGAAAGAGAATAGACATTTAGGAAATGAAATTGTAGGATAAGAAGACAGGCTAGTTATTAGATCTGTTGTTTCTAAATGACAAATACTTTCTTCTTTCTCGTTGAGATACTATGACTTTTCTTTTACCATCCTAGCATTCAGCAGGGTCTAAGTTAGACTTTACAGGCCTGGGCTGGGCCGTCTCTTGTCCTGTTCTTTTGACTACTGTCCCCTTTTGCTGCCTCTCGATTGACTGCAAAACCTACTGAATTGGCACCTCCTTATGAGTTGTAGATGATTGGAACTAGAAATCATTTACACACACACACACACACACACACACACACACATACTCCACCCAATTCTTTTTCAGTGCTTATTCCCAGGCATACAACTATTACCTACCTTACTCCTCTCTCAGTTCCAGATCTCTTAGCTTTCTTGATGTGCCTAACCAGTTGATTCTTTATGTGGAGGCTGCTTCTAGAAGCTTCTCTCTCTTTTTCTCTATGTCTCATGTTGGCCTCTAACTTTCTATGCAGTTGCAAATGGCCTTGAACTTTCAATCCTCCTTTATCTACATCCTGCATGATAGAATAATAGCCATGCTGCACTGAAGAACTGTTTATGTCTTGTTGGAATAGAAGCCAGAGTTTCATACATGCTAGGTGATCTGTCTACCAACTGAGCTAAATTCTCAGCCCACATTCTTGTCATATTTCTTCAGCATGTTTCCAAAATTGTCTACATATCCCTTCTTTAGGACTGTTTATTAAACTGTTCACATAGTTGAAATCTCCTCATAACTATAGTGCATGATGAGTATTTTGTTCAATTATACCTTTAAAATTCATTTACTAAAGTCCTTAATACCTCACAGACTATAAATTCCACAGGGCATGTTTTACACCTGTATTTTGCTTAGTACTATATCTTTAGCACATTGTATTGGATTTTGCATTTAGTGAATAAGAAAGACTTATTGAACAAATATTATTGATATGTAATATTTCTATGTTTAAACCTATTTCACTACTAAAAATAAAAACCAATTATCAGTAGCTTACACTTCAGACTAGTGCTCACCTTTTTTGCAGTGTAACAGTCATAGATATTGAAATTTTCCTTTTGGCATTGTTCCTCACATTTTGCCTCGAGTGAAATTGTGATTATGAAAGTTTTACAAGTTTAGTATTGCTATCAAATTATTCTAGGAACATTTAAATACAATGTCTGATAGTGGTGAAGAAGAAACAAAAACTTGGGAAAATCAAAAGATATTCCTGATGTAAAAAATCTGAATGTGTTGAACAAATTAAGCAATAAGAGGATTTGATTAAAGATTTAATAAATAGATGAATACTTCCAGATTTGTTATTCAAACTTCAAGAACATATTCTTTACCAATTAGTCAAGTGTGTAGTGGCAAATCATTTATATTTTAATAAATAAAGCTTGCCTGAAGATCAGAGAGAAAAACAGCTCCACTGCTCAGCCTTACAGACCATGGTAACACACACCTTTAATCCCAGTAGCTACACTAGTTACCATAGAAACCGGGCAGTGCATGCCTTTAAGCCCAGTGGCGCCCGCCTTTAATCTCAGAACTACAGAGGAATATAGAATGGGAGTAGACAGCTCACAGTTTCAGTCTCATTCTGAGATTCCTGGAGGCAGGATCACCATTTTCGGACTGAGGTTGAGGTGAGAGCCAGAGGTTGGCTGTTTTGCTTTATTAATCTTCGGTTTAAACCCCAAGTTCCCTCTCTGAGCTTTTATTAATCATGTTTCACAAGTGCTTAACAATCTGTTAGTGGTGCAACACAAGTAGGAACATCAGAAATCTCAGAAATCTCTCTTGATAATTTGTATGATTGTAAATCTGACACTTAGTACATTTAAAATGGCACTGATTGATAACCCATGAGGTAGAGTTCAAGGTCATAGATCTTTGTCTTTATAACAGGTCACAGTATTTTTGTATAAGTTTTTGATGTAGTCACCATCAGTAAAGGCTTAAAAATGAAATACTCAAATTCAAATTTATTTTAATGTTTTATTTTTGAAATACTAGGTAGGATATTGAGTTAAAACTAAAAATGTACATTCCATAACATGGTTATTCTGAAAAAAAAGTTAAATTTCCTAAGTATTTACTTGGAGAATGATACAATTTAATACTGGATTATTACCTGTCTACAGATTTCTTAATTGTTTTTAAATATTTGTGTACTCTCTAAAGATGTGTCTCTGCCTAAGGTGTCTTTTGATTGGTTTGCAAAACTTCTGAATGGCCAATAAGTAAGCAGGAGAAAATAGGTGAACTACAAGGGAGAGAGAGGACACTGGGAAGAAGAGAGGCAGAGATGCCAAGGGACACTGAAGAAGTCAGGCATACAGTATAAAGAAACGGTAATCATGGTACATGGCAGAATGTAGATTAATATAAACATGTTAATTTAAATTATAAGAGTCAGTTGGGAAAAAGCCTAGCCAAGGCCAAGTTTCATAATTAATAATAAGTCTCCATGTCATTCTTTGCAGACTGGTGTCTCCGAGAGACAGTATTACTACACTTAGGGAACAGATGAAGGGTGATCTTAGCTATTTGAGCAAATGACAAGTGCCTGTAGACACTACCATATTGTACTGAAGAAAAGTCACAATGAAATATAGAGATACATCACCCTGGGAATTGATAACACAGAGTAAGCCAGCAAGGCTAATGAAAGAAAGTATTGCAAGTATAGTTATAAAATAGTCTTGGCATGGAAAGGTTGGGAGAAAGCAGAGTAAGCTATAATATTTATAACCTAAAGATGGGCCAAATCTAAATGTACACTTTGGCCTCTTTCCATCTTAAGATATTCTTGTATTACTAAAAGGTGTTGTGATTTATACTCATTTCTAGGTCTAGACTGGTCCTTGTTTTTCTTTAAGATTTATTTTTGTCATTTTTAAGATAGAGAGGGGAGGGAGAGAGAGAATGATGTTTGTTTATATATGTGTATAGTCAGAGTTCTCTAGAGGAGCAGGACCAATGGGATGGAGATTTTATATACACATAAAGAATTTATTGCACCATCTTATGTTAAAATAGTAACAACAGTTGTCACACTGGGGAGGTTGGAAATTCAGTAGTTGCATGTTCCTTGAGGCTGGGTGTCTAAGCAGTCAGAGTAGTCTCAGAGTGGATGTCTCACACTGGAGACAACTTGTGTGTCTTGGTATTCCCAATCTGCTGCCAAAACCCCAAGAAGATTCCTGGAGAGTTGCTGTACTTTTGTCAAATACTGAAGCTTGGAAATGCTGCTTCTGACATTAGTGAAGGAATCAGCAGCAGAAAAGGGGTCAATCAATTCTGCAGCAATAGTGAAAACCAGGCCAACAGGAGAAATAGCCAAGTAAGCAAAGGGTATGAATTATTTTCCTTCTGCCATGCCTTGTTTTTTCTTTAATCTGGTAAGCTTCCAGAAGGCGCTGCCCTTACTTGGGGTGAGTTGTCCCACATCAATTAAGACAGTCAGGTCTACTCACTTGAATCTAAAATTTGGCAAGTTGATATTAAAACCAACCATCATGGTGTATGTGGATACTTGGGGAGGTCAGAAGGCAACAGATCTTCTAGAGCTACAGTTATAGGCAGTTGTGAGCCCCTCATTGTGGATGTTGAGAACTGAATTTGGATAGTCTACAAGATCAATAAGTGAGCTTATTCCCCTATTCATCTTTCCAGCCCAAGGATCCCTGTCTCTACAGCTGCTTCTTTCTTACAGGAAAATGAGCCATCTAAAACACAAGTGGTGTACGTAATTACTCCATGAAATTTAATTTAGTCCAAGGAGGCACGTTTGTTACTGAAATGAAATAAAAATACTAGCATTTCTGATAACACTTTATTGAATAATGTATACTATCATAGGTATCTTCAAAATAAATATGCAGTTGATTCAGGAGATTAAAATTCAGTTGAAGGTAGTTACTGTATCATTAGAAAATAGAAAACAGCATTTATGTAAAAGTCTAGCTAATAATATAAAAAGATCAAGCAAATGTGCACTGACAATTACATACTGATGGGATTATTAAGTGGTTGTGATCACATTTGAATCTAAATGTTTTTGAACAGTCAGAATTTGTTAAGTAACTTGCAATGTATTGCTGGAAAAGATTAGTAATTTATACTAAATTAGTATCTCAGTGAACATATTCTTTGAAATGTACTTGTTTTTATAATTATAATGTTCTGCGTTTAAGAATAAAGCAATCTGTTTTCTGAAGAGATGGCACTAACTAAAATATAGACTGTATAATCGTTAAACTTTCTATCTTAAAACTCTAACAATTAATAAGGGGACAAATATAAATAGAATGAATTAGTGATAATCAAGGACAACTAATTGTCACATAATAACCCCTGGATGTACTACAAGAAAACATTTTTATGTTTAGAGAACACTCTGTATTTTACAATGAATGCTATTATCTGTTTTGCCTGTGCCTTTTTTAATATGGTACATGTCTTCAAATATATGCTCCATATTTTTGTCAAATAGTGCTGTACACTTGTCCCTGTCTAAAAGTAACAGCTGGCTCAATTACAGGGAAAGGAATAATGCAAGATCTCTAGGCAGGGGAGATATCACCCCCCATGTTTTTGCGGGCAGGGAGACTTATAGCAGAGACTGTAGCATGGGAAGGTCCCTATTCTCTGTTAGATCAAGTGTTATCCATTTAGATGCAAGTTGATGGAAAGAATAGAAGAGTAGCTTTGTATGTAACCTGTAAAGCTTGAGTTTGGGTAAAATGCCATTTGCCAACAAAATTGGAAAAGTTTTAAATATTTAAGACCTGGGACAATTTTAGTTTTTTGAATTCTTGTCTTCTGTAATTGTACCATAGGTCAGAGTGAGTGAACCTTGTAGTGAATCTCTAAGGAAGCTTTCAAGCAAGAGCCTGACTAATAGTTTGCGTTTTAGAAAGTCCTCTCTTAATAATGTTTAACAATTAGTTGATCAATTGGATGGATTTGAGGACAGATGCAGGGCAATTTATTACAAAACACTGGACAATAATTTAGTTAGTAGGTAAAGCACAGAAGTGAATAAGACAATGTGAAATCTATTGAGGAGAAATGATTTTATGGAATCATTGACAGCTAGAAAGGGGTATGCCCACAACTGGCATTGGAGAATGATTTAGACTCCTAGGATTCCAGCTAAAACCTCTGTGGAAGAGTATCATTTCCTATGAGAGGAGGTAAGGTGCAATGGTGTTTGTAGATAACTTGTTTTGATAGTTTATTGACAAGTTTTCTTTAATTAATATTTTGAGTGCAGTTATATTTATAAGCAGAAAGCAAAATTGCTAATACATTTACCATAAACATTTTGCATATATCACCTTTATTATTTAGACACACAGAAACCTGATAAATGAAGAGACGGAGGGTGTGAGCAGGAATGCAGTCGTACCTGATAAAGCCCTTTGTTTTAGTTTTGAGTCACATTCATACTGAGTAGAAGATAATACCATCACCATTTAACAAACAAAAAGACCCAGCTTACAGAAACCTCCCAACTTAGCAGGAAGCACCCGGCCCATTTTCTCCAAGCCAGAAATTGGCAGCATTGCAGTCCAAACCTGGCTCTATGTCAGAGGTATTGGTCTTTGAACTACATGTAAGTTAAAATGAAAAGAGGCAAAAGAATCGATGGCAAGGAAAAGGAAATGATGGAAATTTAAAAAGCGGGGATCATCATTAGCAAAAATAAAAAAAAGAAAGGAAGGAAGGAAAGAAGGAAGGAAGGAAGGAAAGAAGAGAGGGAGGAAGGAAGGAAGGAAGGAAGGAAGGAAGGAAGGAAGGAAGGAAGGAAACAAAGTCCAGTTGAAGGCAAGGGAAAGCCTTATCTGCAAATACTTCCTTTGCTCAGCTAGACAATTTCAGCATACTCACTAACACAAGTGAGAGGTTTCAACAGGATATGGGCTCCTTACAGAAGTCAGTAGCTTGCAAGTGTCCTCTATTTAGCGAGGAAGTGAATTAGTGTCAATTTTGAACTAAAACATGCTTTCAGAGTGGTACTTCATAATGTAGGCTGCTGTGGGTCCTCACATGATTTCCGGCCTGGGTGAGTAACAGAGAGTAGGCTGTCAGAAGCTTTTATAGATGTTCCACTGCATAATGTTACAACTGCTGGATCCAACACTTTAAAATGGGCTTATTTCATTTTTCAAGTAAATGGTATTGCATTTTACAAAAAGAATCTATCTGTGCTGGATTGGGTGCAGACGCACAAAAACTGGTCCTTCACTGCAGATCATTTGAGAAGTAATGTACAGCATCAAAAGTAGGGAGAAAGGTGAGACCCTCATAGGTGTTTTACTTTTCTGGGTAACATAGACTTTTTTAAAAAATAAATGTGAATATTTAGATAACTGTCTTCACATGGACATCTAGTGATTCCATATACAAATATAATCAAATGATTTCTATCATTCAGAGTTATACAATAGATAAACCAATTTTTTGTAATTCAACAAAAATATCCAATTTATGTAACACATTAAAATAAGAATTATCAACTTGTTTTCTTCTCAAAAGACTGTAGCTATTAAACTCCTTAATTACTTCATTTTCACTCTCAGTGTAACATTAGCACTTTAGCACTTCAAGTACAAAAATGATTAATGAGCCTGATAATTCATTCGCATATATATTCCTTTGCAGCTTGACATAACCCTGAAGCCTATTCTCTGGTTCCAGCCATAGACATACCTTCCAAGTAAATTATTTTATTGCACAAAAATGCATAATTATTATAAAAATATACATAGTTATAACCACCCCCTGTTTTTTCTATGAAAATGGAAAGACAATAAATCAAATGTATTCAAATATTGATAACTTTTAAAACAAAAATATAAATCCCTAGGGAATATCTTGACGTTTGTGCCATTACTATGATGGGAAACTCAATTGTACTTTGAGTTCAATTGTCTACTATTTCAAAATGTATCTTCCTTAAAAGTTTGAGTGTGAAGGAAAACACTTCCAATTTCTATATTATATCCATGTGAATTGTGTTAACTTGGTGGAAAGAACATGTAAGATGATATTTAGATTCAAGGAGTAAAAGTTTGTTTGAAGTGACTGGAAAACATCTGTAGGGTAACTATCTCTGTTTACTAATCCTTGACTTTCTTTGGTGGCATGACTCTTTTGGGTGTACTGAATTTAAATTTTTTGCATCTCCAAAATTCAGATTTGTACAGCTATTTCTAGAACTCAGTCTCTTTAAGTGTGATCAGAGGTACTGATTTTTTGTTCCTTCAGTCTTCCTTCGGTACTTTGTGCAGTACTTGCCTGATAACTCTCTTATCCATATATGCTTTTAACCTTAAAGCTGAGTTCTATCCTGACTCAGGACCACATCTGGAAGGACAGACGAACTTTTGCTCAGAACTTGGAACTGTGCTTGTCAAGCCTGTTGCCATGACACCACATCATAGCCAATGAAAGGTGAAACAGGCAATTCTCTTGGACCTCCCTTTGTGCAAGGAAAAACCAGAACTGTAGACCATATTGTGGGCTCTAAATCATGACTCTCAGCTATTTTGTTCAAGTAAGTTAAAGTAAGTTAAAGCATAAATATGTATTGGCTTCCGTTTATTTATGTGAGGGAGACATTAATTTTTGGAATAAAACATTATTTGTCCCACTGAAATGAACATGGTAGAATTAATGCAATGAAAAATTTAAAACTATAAATAGACTCTACTAAGGCACAGGTAATATTATTTTACTGACTAAATCTAAACTGTAAATGCAATGATATGATTTTATGTTGTTGACTGAGAGTCTTTTCTTTTGGATATTGTAAAAAAAACAGTCAATTTTTAAAAAATTGAGTAGGATAAAATTGGGAGTCTATAACTACATTCGTACTTGATCAACTTGTTCAAATACAGGACTCCCACATAAGGAAAATTTTAGTGTAAGTCTGTCCCACGAATTATATGAAGCATACTTATATTTTAAAAATCTAGTTGTTTATATGAAATATCAACCTCATCAAGAGTTCTATATTTTTATTTACTAAATATGGAAAACTTACTCATAAGTGGCACTTCATAAGTTGCATAGATAATTTGAGATAGTGAATTTCCGGAGTTTAGTGACTAATGAGATTATTCCCCTGTCCCCAAATGTCATGGAAGTGGGAAGGAATGTGGGGAAAAAAAGGAAAATTATGAGTGGGAGCCACTTCTGGAGCATGCACATACTCTCCAGAACTTGTGTTTAATGGCTTGGCCTCTGAGGGCCTAAACTAGCCTGCTTCATGCCTACATCAGCCTACTGTGGCCTACACAATATCACACTGGCCTACACAGTAAGTAACACACTAGCCCACATAGGCCTACAGTCTCCTGTCCTTGCCTGGTTAGAGTACTTCCCCAGCAGATGGTGCTTCTCTGTGGAGGTATTAGGGTAGTCTTGATATGAGCCTCTATTCCTGTTCCTGTTCTCTTTTCAGATGTGATACCTTTGATGCTGGATAGTGGCAGCTCACAAACACGGACAAATATTTCTGTGGTAGGACTGCAGGATACCAAGTGAAAAAAGAATAGCTCAATGCTTCCTCTGTGGATTTAAAACTTCTTAAAGCAAGACAGTGAATTCCTGTGATTTGTGGATTATACTAATGGAAACAATTTAACATAACGATATATATCTTGGCCATGTGGAAATTGATGATACATACAATTGGATCCTTCTACAAAACAGGAAGCTCAAGAAGAAAATGTGTCAAAGAAATAGGAATTCTATTGCTTTGAAAATACTTAAACACCTCCATTGTAAAACAGCTTAGCTCCAAAGGATAAAACAAAGTGCATTACTTTTCTGTGTGTGCAGTAGATTGAACACAGGGTCTAAAATGTAAGCGTTCAATCTACTACTCAGCTACATATTGAGTGGTTTTGATATAAAATATCCTTTTTTTGTTTAGAAATTTATCTATTTCTCTGTATCTAGGTCCATATTAGAGTGAAAAAACAGAATAGTGGTATGGGTGAGTACACAGAAAAACATATAAAACTTTTTCAGTTAGCACAAAATCAGGCAACTTTGTATCTTTTCTTAAAGTCCCTGTTAGAAAAAAAATATGCCTGATATAAATGAACTCTTTCTATCAGGCAAGTGTTATTTTTTTCTGTTAGTTGGTTTCTATGGCTATCTAAAAATAATTTAGTATTAGTTAATACTGGCAAAGAGATTTTTCATGTTCTTTAGTCAGTATACATTCACGAAAAGAAGAAAGTATAATTTAGCAATGTATTTACAGCTACATTTTAGTAATACTTCTATGCATCCAGTAGTGGTTTACTTCATGTGCTGTGTCCTAACACCTTACATCTGGAATTCGGCAGATTCAATTTATTATAGATATCACTAATGAATTTTAATGCCATGGAGCGTCTGCTATATTATTTTTTGTCCATAATTTTTTAACTCACTTAAGATAGGCATTTTGCTGGGATGTGGCAGCACATGACTATAACCTCAACACTCAGGAGGCAGAAGAGGAGAATTATAGACTAGAGGTCCATATGTGTTACATGTGAAAAAGACAGGTGAAACAAAACAAAACAAGAGGACGCCAAGTTTTGGGGAACCCATTATCTTTGAATGGATACCTTGCTCAGCCTAGATACAGTAGGGAGGGCCTTGGCCCTTCCCCAAAGCAATGTGCCTTACCCTCTCTGAGGAGTGGGTGGAGGTGTGGTAGAGGAGTAGGTAGAGGGAATGGGAGGAGGGGAGGGAATGGGAACTGTGATTGGAATGTAAAATGAATAAAGATAATTTGTTCTCTTTTTAAAAAATAAAAGACAAAAGACATTATTTAACGTAAAAAGAAAGCCATGAATATTGTAGTTTGTATATATATATCTTTCATCTTTTATTGACAACACATTAATCATATCAGTTCTTCGTTCGTTTTTAAAAAAAACTAGTCAAATAAATACATGGGATTATTTTGTCATCTGTTCTCATTGCCCACAGGATTCAAGAATTTTGGGAACTCAAACTATTTTTATATGAGTGTATTAACTGTACAACAGATAATTTAAAATGGCATTTGCATAGAAACGGAAAGTATTTTGATCATATCCACCTCTTTTAACATTCTTTCTCTTCTTTTCAAATTTTGTAGCTATGCCTTTCTGTAGGAATTACATATCTCTGTAGGCAAAAATCTTTCATTGATTATTGATGTAATACTTAATATTCTAAACACCTAGTCCTATATTGTTAATATATTTCTACTGACACAACTTTTAGAGTATCCCATTTCTCCTACTTGGAGGTCTTATGGAAAATATTCCCTTTGAAAACTAATAATTTATTATCAAATTATTCTTTAGTTAGAAATATATTCAAAATATACACTGTTCCAGGGAGAGTATAATGGCATCATCATATTGGTAGTAAAAGAGACACAGAACTGAATTTATGTTGTACACATGAGCTGGTTACTCGGCTTCTTTGTGCCTATTTTCTAAAATGTGGAAAATCATAACATTTATTTTTATCACAGTGGATAAAAAAGGTAACATAAAGAAATCAGTATTTGATGCATATTTGAAATCAAGAAGCACTCAAATAAGATGACCTCCTCTACTATGTTGACAAAATATCAGATGTTATGTTGTAGATAGACATATATAATAGAAATAGATAATTGAAATTCTGATTATTCAATAATCAAACTATCTCTCAAGTGCTGTTTTACTTCAGGCAACAGTTAATTATCAAGATAATATGTGCTAGAAACTTATTACAAACTATAATAGAGAATTTAACATGCTAAGATAACTACACAAGGCATGATAAGGGTGTAACTAGAGCAGCCAAGCTAAAACTATGACCAAAAATGTTGAAAAGAATGGGAAAATGATAAACTGCATGAATGGCAGTGTGAGAAATTAAAGCTCATGCAGACATTGCTAAGGCCTGAGGCTAGAAAATTATAACTTTAAGATGTTTGATTATGTGGACTTGATTGAAAAGTAAGAAATACTTCTCAAACACAAGAAGAGAATCACTGCTTTATTCCCCATGGCCTTTCAGAATGTTGCACTTATAAGTACTTTGGTATTGGTGTCATTTTATATTTCTAGGCATGCCTCCAATCTATATCATATACCTTTTCTAAGTGGAGAGTTCAACCATCACATTACCAAGAGTGGGTCTGAGAAAATAAGAATTTCCATGCTGAAACAAGGAACACACTGTACAGGTTGGGATCACTTGTTTACCTGACGCTTCAAAGCAAAGACAAGACTGTCTTAATGTTAGTCTTAATGTCTGAAAGGCTTGTGATTTTTGATGAGAGCTCAATTAGAATATACTCTAATTCCTTAAACTTGAGAAAGGAGAAAATACGAAAATACAGAGTTGCTGGTTTAAAACAAAGGTAGGAAGGAAAGTAGTCTAAACTACATTAGAGAAAACTGGCTTCTGTCTTTAGTTCATACCTATAGTTTTATCCTTTAGTTTTATTTCAATTCTCAAAGTTTTCACAGTAAGGTTTCTCTTACACATCAGCGTAATGAAATCCCAGCAGAGGAAAAAACTGAGTCTCAGCTATAACTTCATTACTTTGTCATGTAAATCTGAGTTAATCACTTAAATTCCTTAAATAGTCTTACCTTCAACCAAAACCTTGCACATTAGAGCAACATCCTGACAGGACACAGCCTCATATGAACTTTATAAGATACATGCATAAACATTTAAGGACAGTATAAATTGCAATTATTCTATTTATTAATCAAGATACAATGTTATGTGTTGACATACATGATTAAATTATTTTAATCATCATGTGGCACTGAGAAGGCCTAAACTATAAAAGTTAATTTTCCATGTTCACCTTTAAAGGAAAGTAACTGTAAGAATCTATCACACACCTCCACACTCACAACTCAGTAGTGACTTGTAAAATTAAATTTGTGTGAAATTTAAATCTGTGGCCTCTTAAAATGCACACACTGTCTCTAAATTCCCATTAAATTTAGCTCTCCAAAATTCCCACCCTGACTCCTTTACTTGTGAGTTATAATTAGTGATATTACTCAAGTCCTTAAAAAGACTATTTAAAAACATCATCAAATAAAAGTACAAGTTAGTCCTTGAATAATAACAAACACATAATGTCAGGGTCCAACACATAAGTAATGAGTAAAAGAACTAGCTAGTTATTCTTTTGTATATAAACATAATCATCATTGTAAAATCTGTTCTAACACACATGCCAGCTTGAAGAATAGAGCATATTTAATAATCAAACCAAGGCATTTACTATTTTGGGTTGCAGTTCTTCTATTGTGAATTTAGACTTCATTGGTCATCCGGTGTCCACATGGCACTTAACAATTATGTTGAAATTTATTTCAGTTTTCCCCCAAATTGACTACATTGTCTGATGAAGAACTGTGATGATAAAGATGTCTGGATTTCTGGTCCAGCTGGGTAGCATAGTAAAAACGGTCATTTAGCAACAGTGTCTGCACTAAATTTCTTAAACAAGAAGAGAATGTGCATGAGCCAAGCACACAACTTTAACAAATACAGTCAGAAAAAAAAATTCATTTTGGCAACAGAAATTAAAAAATTATGCTTTCCAGTAACTTATGCCAGAGGTACTAGACCTGAATCTGGGCCATTCTGTTGATCCTTAATATGTGCGGAATTTTTAGCAGAAGGAGCGATGAAGTTACTGAACTGTTTCTCTGCTTATCCAATTTAATGCAAAACATTATTGAAACAAGTAAATCTGCACTGGTATTTATTTATTTTCCAATACTTTTATAAATGAGTTTTGTAGTATTCAGAGCATAGTGTTAAATTGATTCACCTATCTCAGGATGGGAATTATAAGCAATTTTGATTAGCTTTTCTCTAAATTCATCTTCTGACATATTCTGTTATAACTAATAAAAATCAAAGCCTTATGTTTTTAATGAAAATGATTTGTATTCAATAGCATTTTTGTGCCTTCACAGAACATAATCTCTGCAGGCTTGAGTATCAACATTTATAACTATACGGATATAACAGTATTAAGCAGAGTTCCAAAGACATTTTACACTTCTCATAATAGTAAGTTTATACTGCAAATCCTATAATTGAACTTTACAAACCAGACTCACTTTTGTGTGTTTATGTGGTGAAGCAAAAATGAATGTTAAAGAAAAAAAAACAAATTATATGTTTTTATATAACTACTGAACTAGGTAAGTTAAAGTAATCACGGTACCATGACAGACATAATTCTACTGATTGCTCAGATAAAGGCTGCTAAATGAGTGAATGAGAAGACAAACCTTGGTATCATTCCTCAAGGAAAGAATCTTTTTCTAACAAAGGCATAATGGCCACCAACATAGGGTACCTTGTAGACTCTTTCCCTGTTTTTATTGCGGAGTCTTATCACACTGTTCACTGTTAGTTTAACCATCCTTTCTGTTTAGCTTACTCTTGGGAATAGGTTCCTGCAATCTAATCTAACTTATATTAAGAATATGATTTTTCTCTGGTTTATGATCCTCATATAACTACTTTTCTAATAGTAAGAGCAAAATTAAAGGTACTTGCATGCCCTCTTAAGCTCAAATACAATGTATCCATTATTTCTAATGTCTTACTTGAAGCTTTTTCCTTTCCCTCTCCCCATTTCTTTCTGTCTTTCTCTGTCTCTATCTTTGCCTCTCTGTCTCTGTCTCTGTCTCTCTCTCTAACACACACACACACACACACATTGTACAAGCCACCAGTACCTCTTCCTTATCTTCATCCATGTAAACTATCCAAGTTAAATGTCTATTATGTGTCAGGAAGAGTTATAGACTCTAAGAATTCCATGAGCAGAACAAATACATAGTTATGTTTTCTTTTTTATTATTATTATTATGATTAAAAAATTCCACCTCCTCCCCTCCTCCTAACTCCTTCCCCCTCCACCATTCCCCCTCCCCCTCCATTTCCAGTCCAAAGAGCTGTCAGAGTTTCCTGCCCTGTGGGAAGGCCAAGGTCCTCCCCCCTCTATCGAGGTCTAGGAAGGTGAGCATCCAAACACACT
>LOEQ01003648.1:65970-90311 GCA_001685075.1 Bramus lutescens | reverse complement strand
TGTGTTGTTATTTTGGGATATAAGCTAGCCGTGCGGGAGCTGGGCCGGACGAAATGCAGGCCCGCGCTCCCATATCACTACAGAAGGATAAATTTTAGACATTAGTTACCTTCACTTGTATAATAGACCTTTATCCTAGATTTCTTCAACTGTCCTAATTTTGAAATAGTCTGAATTATTTACCTATATTTATGTGGGTGACCTAATTTGGTTTTGAAAAATACAGTCCCCTGAAGACATATTTATTTTGGCAAAATAATTACTTCAGAATTTTTATTTTTATTTTCCCTGAGTAAGGATAGTTTTATGTTTTAATAGCTAGAAGAAAAGAACCTTCAAAATAGTTAGAGCTTTTTAAAATTTGAAAATAAATACATCATGTATAGGCATAATTTATTTAAAATTTAACTCATAGACTAATCAATAACACAATATGACTATCCCATTCTATTTTATAGCATGTATGAAACAGATGCTCATTTTATAAATATAACACTTGGATTATTGTTTCTGAAAATATTACTTTAAAACAAGAAATAAGTATTTCCTTTTAATTTTGATGAAAAAACACAAATACTAAAAAAGAACAGCCTGCTTAGTGTAGTGTGATGGCTAATCTTGTTTGTCAACTTGACATATCTGGGATTAAGGACTCTCAATTGAGTATTTGCATCCATTTTGTTGGCTTGAGAGCATGTATGTGATGCATTTTACTGATTGCTAATTGCTATAGGAAAGCCGAGACAGCTGTGGGTGGTAACATCAGATGGCATATTGGCCTGGGCTGTGTGAGAATGGTAGCAGAACACCAATTCTGGAAACAAGCCAGTAAGCAGCATTATACTATGGGTTCTGCTTCCCTGTCTTTCTCCAGGTTCCTGCCTTGGCTTCTCTCAGAGATTGACCGCAACCCATAAGTCAAGTAAAACCCTTTTCTCTGCTGGTTGATTTTGGTTAGTATTTTATCACAGTAACAGAAATTCAAAGTAGGATATGAATATGAAGGAAATTTTTGGAAGATGGGTATATTATGCTTTGTAGTGAGTATGCATCTTACCATAATAATATGCCAACATTTTTGACAGATTTCTTTTAGCTATAGCATCAGCAATATGCAGTTATTTTTAATCTCTTCTTTTTTTACTTATAGGCTTGGTTTTAGTTACTTTTATATGACTATGAAAAGACCACTTGGAGAAGACTTTATTGGGGTCTTGCTTCCAGTTTCAGAGGGTTAGTCCATGGTCATCATGTTAGGGAGCATGGCAGCATGTATGTAAGAATGGCACTGGAGCATTGTAGTTTAGACAACAATGACAAGGCTGAGAGAGAAGAAAGAGAGGAGGGGGGAAAATGCCATGGGCTTCTGAAATTTGAAATTTCAAACCCAGTGACACACCTCCCCCAACAAGTATATATCCACTATGCCTTCCCAAACAGTTCCATCAGCCATGAACCAAGAGTTCAAATATATGAGCCTATGGGACAAGTCTTATTCAAGCCACCACAAGCTTCAAATGCTTAAATAGTTTTGCTCATTCCTCCTATCTAATATTCTAGTCCTTGCTCATAGGTACATCTCACAGCATCCTTAATGAATGATTTTGATCATCATTGTATCTCTGACATTTTAGGTGATGGCTGCTTGAGCTTTCCAATCACTTTGTGTGTGTTTGCCAAGTCTCATTTGGGTTGGTAAGAGTAAACACTGCTGTTAGTTTAAGATGATTCATCTTAACCACAAGATTTTCAACATGAGATGAATATGTGTATGGTAATATAATATATCCTTAATTTTAAAATGAAAAGCTTTAGTATTTTTTATCTTAAAATACCTGTGCAATTACTGATCTTATTATTGCTACAATATTGCATGTTCATAGATTTTAAAATCTAAGTCTTAAAGCCAAAAAATTCCTGGAATTTGATACTATACTTAAAACATAATTAAGAGTTGAAGAATGTGCCAATACACTTTAGCTGTTGTCTGTTGCTTTCTGTGGTTCAAGGTTGAATATGCCAGTGATCTTATCCAAAGAAAGCACAGATTCTTGTACACGTCTTCATTTATAATTAGGAATAACAAATTCATGAATTTTTAAAATCTTAGAGCTGAAGACAGTCTGTGCAAGAATCATCCTGATGAGGACATTTTTACACGTAATTGCCCAGGAGACTATTCTTTAGGGACCTCGCGTTCATAGTGAATCCCTATATGACTTCTGCCTGTTTATTTTGAGACTTGGCAATAGAACTCAGAGAAAATTGGAGTGGGCAAGAGAAGTTACCTACTTAGTTCCAGGGAAGTAAAGAAACTGACATGACTTGTCACAGTAAGTGGGCCTCATTATCCCTCAGAAGTTTCTTTCAGACTGCCTAGGGGAAGGAATTATCTTCTTCCTAAAGCATAGCATGTAAGTACAGGAAAGTAATTCTTTTTGATCCAAAGAGGCAGGGGGTAGCAGTGATTAAATTGAGAATGAAAAAGAAAATACATTTAATTATGATAGTTTTGATAGGAAGGATGCTACACAGATTGTTATCAGAAAATTTAGCACAAAGGCCTGGACTTCTAAAGCAGTCTCAACAAGCTAGACTTGGCAACCCTTCAGTGTTTGCCAATTAAAGAGATAAGCAATGGTAAATCCAGAAGAAGTAGATTTCTTCAGTGTGTCTGCATTGAGAAGAGGAACAAATGAAAGGATCTGGTGATGCTTGAATCTTTTTCTAAGGTACTACATTAGGTTGAGGATTAAGTAGAGGACAGGAAGAATAGGTTGAGGATTAAGTAGAGGACAGGAAGAATGGATTAAGTATTTCTAGTCAAGGTGTGGTCCTCTCCCTTCACTGACCTACAGTTTTGAGAAGTAATTTCCTTTTGACATAAGCAACTTCTAAATTCTTTTTTTATGATCACTTTAGTTCTGCTTCCTTGTTAGATAAAGGAAGGTACTAATTTAAAGTCAGTCTAGAATAGGGCTAGAATACAGCTATAACATTTCCCATGACATTTATATTTTTTTCATTAACAACTTTTCATGGACGTAGTATTGCAAAGAATACAGCTATATTATTTTTACATCATAGGTGTCATAAGTCTGGTTACACTGGGCTAAAATCACAGTTGACAGAGCTTCATGTTTTCCTGTATGATTAAAAGAGAATCTATTTCCTTCCATGTTTTCATCATCTGGGAGCTTTTTTGGATTCTGAGTTCTTTCCAGCAGTAAACACATCAGTGGTATTACAATACTTGCATTGTTACATGTTTTTTCATGAATCTGACTCTCCTACTGCCTTTTTATACTTATAGGAATTTTAATAACTCCCAGATAATGCACAGTAATTTTCAACTCTCATGATCCATAGTTTAATTAGATCTGCCAAATCTGTTTTATCATTGTAAGGCAACATGATCATATGTACAAGATATTTCATTATATACATCTTTCTTCTGTATAATACAGTTTGGAAATTCTTCCTTTAAGAAAAGATATGGAGGAAAACAAAATGCACACCTTTATTTTCAATGCATTGTAATATTTTGTTGACAAATACTTTCTCTTCAAAGTATTGTAATATTTTATTGATACTTAAGCTCATGGAAAGGGGTAAATCATACTTGTGATATTTATTGCTGCTTTCCTATACATTATTTGTTTTTACTGTGCACCTTCATGAATGGGCAACTAAAACTTATAAAGAGGAATAAATTTTGAAAACAAAAGATGCTTCTTGGTTATGAATTTCACATAAATTCAATTATAATTTCAGTGTGGGCAACATTCCACACACTGTATGATTGAATAGATTATTGACATTTTCTCTAAGCCCTTGGAGAGGTTTGTTTGAAGGGTTTAGAGGATATTGCAATACATGAAAGTCAATTTGCAACTATTATTCACCTGGTTAAACTTCTTTAAAGCCTCTCTTGTGAACCAATACCACATCTTTTGAATATATCTTGCAAAGTACTGTAAAATTTTGTTTTTTAAACTCTGTTACAATTTTACCTATTTTAATGTATTCTGAATAAAATTTAATTATAGGACTTCATATCTTGTTTTATTTAAAAAACAAGAATTTGGTTGTTTTATGTGTAGGAGTGCTTTGCTTATATGTATGTTTGTGTACCACATGTATGTCTGGTTCCTGTAGGTTCAGAAGAGGGCATAAGAATACCTAGAACAAGAGTTGTAGATGGTTGTGAGCCAGTCACCATGTGGTTGATAAAAGCAAATCCTGAGCCTTCTGTAAGAGCAGTGAGTACTCTTTACCACTGATCTATTTCTTCAACATTTCCACCTTATTTTCTAATCTATCCAGAAAAGAAGAAAGTGATTTCTTTTTCTACATAACTGTAATGCATTAGAAGCCAAATAATAAGGGGTGCCAATACCACATTTATTGTTGTTTACCAGTTCACAAATGTGTAAGTATCAGATTATCATTTTTATTAGTATCATAAATTTTGTGATATGATCTCACCATGTAAAAAAACGCTGTCTTGAAACTTGCTATGTAGCTCAAGATGGCCTTGAACACATGTCTTTTTGCTTCTACCTCCTGAATGCTGGAATTACAGGAGTCAGCAACTATCAAGCCTGGCATATATTTGAAATAATTATCGAAGGTAGGAATCATGCTTTATTTTCTTAATAGTATTTTGATTTGAAGTACTAATAAGGTTTTAATAAACTTAGGCTTGACTACCACATTCTGAAATAGTAAAGAGTTTAACGAGGAAAACATTTATTGTGAAACTTTAAGGTAGTAATTATTTGTCTTTTAAACATTTTAGTTATTTATTTTCAAGTCTCTTTACTGTCATATGATGAAATAAAATAGAGTCTTTGTTGAAATCAACTTATAATATTTTTGCTTTGTATATTTCTTACTTTATCCACAAATGTAGACATTTTACACATTTTATAATTAATTCTTTACTTCCTACAAATATCATAAATCTTTTTTTTCTTCCTATCATGATTATCCAGTCTAAGGGTATCCATACTTTTAAATAAATAAGATAATAACAGCAAAAGAAGTTTGAAAAATTCTTTGTGTCAAGTAATTTTCTAGATTACAGTTTACAAATTTATTTATTTTTTTGTTGTTGTTGTTCATTTGTTTTTCGAGACAGGGCCTCTCTGTGTAGTTTTGGAGCCTATCCTGTAACTTACTCTATAGACCAGGCTGGCCTCAAATTCATAGAGATCTACCTGCCTCTGCCTCAAAAGCACTGAGATTAAAGGTGTGCACCACTAAATTTAAATTATTTGACTTTATGTTTCAACTAGGGGCTTTTTTATAAGAAAAGTTAATACATTATTAAACACTTGTCATATATATGATCTAAAGACAGCACAAAATTTTTCATGACCTAAAGCCAGAACATAGTTTAACAAGATACACAATTGTACAAATAAGATATTCAGTGTATAAATTACACTTTACAAAGCATCTTACATGTTTCAATGTGTTAAATATTTATTTAACTTGTCATTAATACTTGTAAGGTGCTTTTACATTTCCGTTTTCTCTTAACTTTGTGAGTCAGGCATATTATTTGGAAACAGGGAAAAATAATTTAGAAGGGCTTGTAAGTTTGTCAAAACACATTCTTACATTACCAGTAAATTAATTCTTGCATGCTAATTTTAAAAGTGCAGGCATTTACCATGAATCCATTCAGTTGGGTGGTCCTTAAAAGTTTAAAGTATGTGTACATGTTTTTGTCTTTGTGTACATGTCTGTGTCCATACTTGTGTATTGTGTTTGCATACATGTGTGTGTGTGGTTTTTCCTGTGTATATATACAGAAGTCATAGAAATGCAGTGAATGTCTTCCTCTTTCACTCTACCTTATTCCTTTGAGTCAGTGTCTCTCCTGAATCTGGTGCTGCACTTTTTCAGTAACAGTGAATTCCAGAAAGGCTCCGTAATCTCTTTTCCCTCCCATTCCCAGCACTGGGGATAAAAAAAACTCTCATGAGATCACACCCTACTTGTTATATGGGTATTGGAATCTAAACTTGGTTCACATGATTATTCCACAAGTGCTCCTAAACCACTGGAGTCATCTATCTCTTCATTTCCTAGTTCTTAAACTTGCAAACATCCATTAAATGCTACATCTATAACTTTTCCAGATTCTATGAAAGTACTTAAAAACTTCAAATTTCTGAGGATATTAATCCATTGATGAATTTTGAAAAGATATATATATATATATATTCCCTATAGTCAGGTCCATGTTTAAAGAATTATTAATAAAGCTATAGCATCAACCACACTCTGGTCATGATCTATTAAATTAAAGAATTTAATTAAGGTGTCATTATACATGTCATCATTAAGAAGAAAATAGGAGTTTTTAGTTATGAATATCATACATACAAATGTGAGACAAATTGTATTACATTTATATTTATCAAGAAAATAGGTGCATTCCTTTAATCCCTTCGGAGGCATAGGCAGACATATCTCTATGAGTTCAAGGCCAGCCTACTGTATAAGAGCTAGTTCCAGGACAGGACATGCTCCAAAGTTACAGAGAAACCCTGTCTCAAAAAAAAAAAAGAAGGAAAAGGGAAAAAGAAACTGGTTGTTTTAAAATATTTAATTTAAGATGAAAAGTAGGTATTAATAAGTCAAGCCTGGTAGTACTATCCCATAATCTCAACTACTTGAGGGAGATGCAGGTAGATTGCCTGCTTTACCTACAAAGGGAGTACAAAGTAATTCTGGTCAACTTGTGGGGCCTAATTTTTAACAAATTATATAAAAATGACTAAAATTGTAGTAATAGAGTTCTTTAGTAGCATGCACAACTTGCTGTGTCTTATCTCTAGTGCCAGTAAAAATAGATCTGAACAGGAAAATGAGAAAAGTTTTCCTGACCCATTTATCGTGGTTATTATGAAAGTTATTTAAATTATTTTTAATGTTCTATTTGCCATGATGAGAAAACTCAAAACCTCCTTTCAAATATTTCTAAAACTGATGTTTATTACCTGTACATTTATTTTTTTACAATTCCTACAAAGTCAAGCTCTATTTCAGGATCTTAATACCAATTTTTATTTGTCTCCTTAAAAGCAATTCCTGTCTTTAAACTAGAAAGTAGACTGTCCATAAGAGAATGCTGCTGTTCTCATAAAACTCAGTGAAACTTTGACTGTTTTTGCTGTGTCATGAAATATTTTTTTGCAAATTTCTAAGCAACCCTTTGTTGCCATGGGACACCAGTTGCCATCTTAAGTTAAGCCATCTGCTTTGTGTATGGGCTTTTCTATTTTTGCATAATGTTAATTATAACATTTATGAAGTGTAAACTTTTAAAAATATTTGAAGATCAACTAATGCATCACATATGAAACAGAAAATAATAATGATAACAATAGCAATAATAATAATAATAATAATAATAATAATAATAATCTATTTTCCTCGCTGACCTTAACTACAAATGTACATACTACAAGACATACTTGGAAGTAAGTATATGCTGACTCTTTCTCTTGAATAATGGCTTCTATTTGGTGCCTATGCAAAATTTCTTTGAATATGAAATCTCCTTAAATTTTAATGATTAACTGTTCATTAGCAACTACAAAATAATAAGATATTTTTATTATAATAAAGTAATAATTAAAGTTATTAATCACTTCTATCACAATCAGATTTTTTTGTCTGAAATTCATTCCCAGAAAATATAAGCGTTTTCATTGGATTATTTGTCATGGTCTAGGTACTTAACATTAGGCACTGGGAACATAAAAGTAAAAATCTCTCACACATATATTATTTTTTTAAATATGTCAGCTGCAGCGTTTTCTAGAAAATATATGTTTCGATAGGTCAATACATTTATACTCCTAGAACAAACTTAAAAATATAATATTGTTACTAATTTAAGTGTTTGTGTATGTATGCATGTATGTGAGAGAAAAAGAGGGAAGAGAAAGGGAATACTTATGGAGGTCTGAATTTTCAGAAGTTAGGTTATTTTTGTTTTATAATGAGTTATAGAGATTGAACTCAAATCATGAGGTCATCAGCATTGTGGAATGATTATTTTTACCTGCTATTGCATTTTATTGGTTCAATACCAAATTTAATAATGACACAAGTATACTGATTTATAATTGATAATCTGATGGTATGCAAGTCAATATTGTAGTCAAGTTCATATGTAAACATAGGTCATTATGATTCTCTTCATAAAGAATAATCAAATACAGAATAGGTTTCTTTTCTTCTTTCTTTTTTGTGAATCAGACATAGAAAGTATTTCATGTTTCATGTTGATGATGTTTACTATCTATCCATATCAACTAACATTCTTAATAATTGCACTTGGTGAGTTTCTATATATCATTATTATAAAGTTTGCAAACATGTGTCTTCAAATTTGTTTTTGAAATTATTATTGTTGGACTGTCTTATGTTAAATGAAATTTCATCTCCATTGTGCTTTATTCATATTCTCTTCCCTCCTTCAAAATCCTACCCTCTCCTCAACACAGACTATTTCGGTCACTTCTTCATTAAATGAAAGTCTTCTGGCTGAGATCATCATGACCAGTTTGTTGTGAAATCCACTGCAAAGTTTTCATTCATCTTTCATATTTGATCTCCTTTGCAGCAATACACACTTGACCATTGTCTTCTTGAAGTACTTGCTTCAGTTTTTCTTCTTCTGTGATACAAAATTATCCTAGATTCTGTTCCCCCTATTTCCTTTCATTTTTCTGTTTCTGCTGAAGGTGTTTTCTCCCAGAGAGCAATCGATTCTCTTCCTAGGCAATCTTGTTCACTTTTCATGTGTAGCTCTCATTTTATCTTTTATGATCCACCAGAGGCTAGGTTCCAGTTGAAACACATGTTGCTACATATCAATGAATCAAAATAATCAAGATAATTTAGTGGCCCAAGTAGGAGGTCTGTCTCGTATCCTGTGCTATCTATATAAATTGCATATGATGTTTAGTCTTCACTATCAACTTGTGCAGGTTCATAATCATCTAATCACCTGTTGAGTAGCACTATTCCTCTTTCTCTGCTTCCTGGTTGCTTGGAATGCAAGCAAGTAAAAAATCCTAGCACATGCTGTCACCACTATAGAACCATCTGAATCTATGCCTTTTCTGACATGATTGAATATATTCAGACAAACTGTAATCCGAAATAAGTACTTCTTCCTTAAACACTATACGATGTTTTTTCACGACAGGGAGACCAGTTATTGAAACATGGGATAATTAGTATTTGACTTATTGTTCACCTGTGTATTAGAAAGAATGAGTTTTAATATCAGCTATTTCATGGTCCTTATAAACTTATATGCTTCACTTCCTTTATACTACTCACTAAACAAAACTCATCATATAATTCATTCTAAAATAAAAATCCTTTTGGAAATAGAATGAAGAAATAATTTAAAACACTGGGTGACTCCCCTATTTTTTTGGTTTACAAATATTTGAGTCACTAGTAGAAATAACCTTATTAACTCCCAAATGTGTGATTTCATTAATCTTATCTAAAGCACACAATTTCTACGTAATATTTTAGATATCCTTTTTGATGTTCAGGCATAAATCATAATTATATAGTTGTCTGTGCCAAATATGGTCAACTTTTAAAAAGAAGACCAATTGTTGAGTAAGCAAAACATTTGCCAAATATAAGAATGGTGTATAGAAAGTTACTTATCCCTAAGATTGGTCTTTAAAACTGTAGTTGGCAGGTGATTTAGCCAACATTTTTCCACGAGATGATGGAGGTTATAATTCTTCTAGATTGCAATTTAATTAGTGATACTGAACCAACTAACCAAGGATAAGAAGATTGTAGTAAGGAGGCCACTTGTTTCCCGGCCACCCAGCAGGTCAGACCCAAAATAATCACACAGAAACTGTATTAATTAAATCACTGCTTGGCCCNATTAATCTGTGCATCACCATGAGATCGTGGCCTACCAGCAAAGTTTCAGCACATTTGTCTCAGGCAGCAGCTCGATGGCTTCTCTAGACTCCACCCTTCTTTCTCCCACCATTCACTTTAGTTTTCCCTGCCTAGCTCTACTCTATCCTATCAGGCAAAGCCAGTTTCTTTGTTAATCAATGGTATTCACAACATACAGAGGGGAATCACACATCAGAGGATGTCTTACCCTACTTATCTATTCTTATTTTCGTATCTCTCAGGATAGACTAAGTTATATTTAAGTAGTAAACAATTCTCAAATCTCAAATGATCTGGTGCTCTAAAGAGAAAAGAGTCAGACCATTTTTCACATAGGTTGCATGATTTTCTTCTTTGTGCATCAACTTGCGATGCCACTCCATTTTGTGGTCACTTTGTGAACCTGGTTGTCTAAGCAGTCACTATTCAGAACGTTACTGATCATTATGCCAAAAGAAAGAGGACAACTGAGAGTTTTCTGCTGGTCATTAAATGGCCCCTTTACCAATATTGTCCTACTTTTTTATTTTGTTCATCAATCAGAACTACTGAAAGGCCCACTGTGCTAGTTTGTTCTCGGAACATTTACTCACACTTATCAACCCTGACTCTGGTTCACAAAGATTACATTTCCCTAATTTTCTTCTTTTGTGTTACAAGTAGTTTTGGCTATTTGGAGTTATTCTTGAGAGAATGGACGGGCAGAGGCATGGAGAAATAAGATTATTCAATTCATTTATCTTTCTCTTTGAGATGGCATCAGTGGCTGCTTGAACTCAGCTCCCAGAAGATAGTTCTCATGAACCATGACCTTCTGCATGTGGCTTTGAAAGTTTTATAATAACAGTCCCGTTTGGATTCTTCTCTTCTGAAGATTCCCTCATAGTTCTTCTCATTTTGGCTTTGCAGGCCCTGAAACACATGTGCAAACAATTTCTTGTATTAAATACCCTGGGTTGGGGGATGTAGAGATGACACAGACCTTAAGTGTGCATACTGCTTTTGCAAAAGACTGAATTCAATTGTGGCACTCGTGCAAACTTTGTGTAACTCCAGCTCCAGGAACGTATGATGCTTCTAGTCTCGGCACACAAGAAGTCTTATACAGATACCCACACATATACATATAATTGAAAATAAAATTTAAAATTTCAGGACGATGTTAATGTGGCCTTGTTTGTTTTAGTTTGAGACAGGGTCTTTTTGACTAGCTCTGGCTATCTGGGAACTCACTATGTACACAAAGCTAGCCTTGGACTCAGAGAGATCAGCCTGTTCTGCCTTCCAGGAGCTGTGATTAAAGGCTTGTTTCAGTAAGCCTTCCACGGCCACTGTTTCTGATGAGTCACTGAGTGATGAAACCATGTTAGGATGGTCAATTTTATTATGTACCCCATATAATATATAATTAGAAGTTCTTGTTATTAATACAATTCTACCCATTTATATTTAGCTTGAAGTCATCCTATCAAGCCTGACCTCTATTATGAGATCTAGATTCTTTTAAGTGATCCAAAGGTACAGTACTCTCTGCATATCAATATAATAAAACATAATTTACTCTCAATATACTTCATCTTTTTCTCTTCCCTCCCTTATACATTTTGTTTATCAGAAGAGAAGCTGAAAGGTAATTACCAAAACCTTATTCCACCATAGGCTACATAAACAGTACTGTAAAGATAAACTAAACCTTAACCTACCAGCAAATACTCACCACAGTAATAAAATATACCGGTGATGTGCTAAACATCTTTCTTTCTTATATTCACTCCTCTTGATTTTAAGGCTGTCACCTTAATCTAAGCTCCTATGTTCCACCAAATAACTGGATTTGCATCCTGACCTTTCTCTCAGTATAATATTTTCAAAATTTATAGTCATTTTTTAAAGACATTTAAAGACTCAAAGATGTTCGTTGGATTCCACTTTCTCTTAAACAGAGCTAGTCCTGTCACATAACCCTGCAAGTCTTGGTGCCAGCTATCTCCAGCTTTATTTCCACTGTCTTTCTACTCCGTACTCCATATCACTCTTTGCTTCCTAGTCTCACCAGCATTTTTATGAATTTTATCCTTCTTTGAGCTTTTTAAACCAGACAAACTCATTGAACCTTTACCAGTCATTGTTACCATTTTAACATCTATTTAGTAGTCTTATTTTATTCTGTGTAATTTCCTCAGCAAAGTCTTCCTTAATCAACTTAACTATTCAAACACTCTGTTGCACACATGTGGTAATGCCTTGTACTTCATGCAATGCCACCATAACTATATTGAGATTTTTTTACACTTATTTATACACTGTAGGATGAGGAACAGTGATTTTTGTTAATTTTTATCTCAAGCTCGTAGAAGAGTCTGATACATAATTATTGAGCAACAAATGAATAGAGACACTTTTCTTCCTGTCTCATTTCTCTCCTTTCTCTCCACCTCTCTCTCCTTAAGATAATTTTTCTCTGTACCTAATATTGAGGAGTGGTTCTCAGATACTCACTTTGTAGTTACTGTATGGGCTATGAGTGCTAAATGCACATCAGTCTTTTTTATGTCAGTGGTGTTATTCTTTATAATAGGAGAGATAGAGGATGCAGATTGTGAAATAAAAGGAATAGATATTTTTACTCCCAGCCTTGCCATTTCCTTGCTGCATGACTCTGAACTATTCCAGGGATTCCTGTAAAGCCAGTTCTTCTTTGGTGTAATAAGGGATAATTGCACATGCCTTATGTAGTAACGGTATGGATAATGAAAGAACTTGACATTTAGAAACTCAATAAATAGGAGTCACTTTGACTTTTGTTGAATGCATTAAGTAATTACCAATTTTAATAAGGATTGTTAAGAAGCACAGAGTATTGAAAATCTATAAAATACTCATATTAACTGTTTAAATCAGAAAATGTGATCATTGATAATTGCAAGGTAAGATTTTGAAGGATTAAAATACACTTAGCAAATAATTTGATAAGCAGTGTTTATGTGGCAATTAATAACTATAAATGTATGTGTGTCAACTATTTTTATTTGTCTATGAATACATTTTAGCCATGTTTATATTTTAATTGGTGCTACTTAAGATGAAAAATCATATCTGTGTTTATTTAGTGCCCCATGGCATTTTAAAATAGATAATTTAGGTGGAAGAAACAGAGAGATATGAATATATCTATATAATCAAGTGATCTTTTTGTAAGTTTATCAATTACTTTACATTTTTATTAACTTAGTATTTTAAAAAATCATTGAAGCACAAAAGGCATTGTAGCTTATTTTTAACTTTCTAGAAAGATGACCCCACTGGGATGAATGCCTTGATCTCTTACTTACATAGCACAAACATGGAGGAAGAATAAGTGTGTGCTTTATTAATCGTACCCTTAACAATGACTGTCTTTGTGGAGTAGGGATTGAAGTCATTTTTGGCAGTTGCACAGCTGATACTGTTCTGGGACATTGCATCATACCAGTACATTTCTGATACCATTTCCAAGTGGTAAACAACCATTCTCAAGGCAGCATTGCCATAATTCGATTTTACTGTACAACAGGAAATCACAAAGACAGTCTTTTTCTCTTTACTTAAAAAAGTATATGTCTTTAATGATTATTTATTGTGTGAGCCATCTGTAGATGTGCTGTCTATTCAACTTCACCAGAGTTAGATAGTTGATTCTTATAAATTATTTCCATTATCTCATTATGCTTTTGTCAAAAGATGGTTATTTCATATAACAACTCCAAGAAAAGATGTTTTAAAACTAAAATGGAACCCAGATTTTTGACAAAGCCCTGTTTTAGAATAGTGGCAATGTACATTTTGTGTATTTACAGGTATTTAGAGTATCAAAGTGGGTGAATCTTTTTAATTTTCTTCATCTGAGTTGAGTTCAAGTGATTTTAAAAGAATTATTGGGGCTGCCAGTGCCTGGAAGAGCAGTGATGACTTACAGAAAGAAACAGCATGGGTGATACTGTCGAAGAAGGAATGATTTAGACCCCTCATTTTTCAGCAGGAAACCATGTTATTTGTTCCATCCCTTGAGTTCTTCCCAGTGCAGTGCTAGCCTGTTTTTCTTAGAAGGCATTAAATGCATCATTCAGTCAATATTCGATTACACATAACTAGAAATGCTGGTGAAGTAACTGTTTACCTGTTAAAGAAATATATTTCCAAAATGAGTTTGTTAAGATTTCTGTCTTATTACACTTGTTGAACTTCTGTGATTACCTTCTAGCTTAGGGTCTCCTGTAATGGCATATTTTCTGATTTTCTTTTGGCACTACCTCTCTCAGTTTTGTCCATTGCAGTTGTTGACTTTTGTTACCCAGGAAACCAGAAAACTTTCTCTAGTTATAATTTACTTTCCATTCTCTATTTATAGACCATTACTAATCAGATGATTTGCTTTATTGTACAGTGTATTCTTATGCTAATCCGTATGCTTTCATTGTAAATTTGGAGAATTTGGATCAAGTTCTTTTGCAAGGAGGCTGACGAGGTATTTTAATTTAAGAAATTAACCATCACCCTGTTTTGTTCCACTGGAAATTGACTTAACATATTATTCACTCTGGCCTAATCTGCCAGGCAGGCATAAGGATATTGCTCTTTAAGCCACCTTCTAATTTAAAAATATGAAGATTTCACAGGTCAACACATAGGCAGTATGAACTGGGATGTTTTAGCATTTTAATTGGGCTCTGAAGAATTCACTACAGTTAATGAAAGTTGTGCTTGTTATCTAAGATAAATGGAGAGTTCTGCTGAACCTTTCTTAGGACAATTAAAAAAACAGAATCAAATATTAATGTGAAATAATTAAGCAATTAATAGATGAGTTGTAATTCATATTATGAGAGGTATTAATCCATTTAATTTAATTCGTGTACTTACCAACCAATTCAGGGATATTCACATTTTGGTTTTATTGGCAGACTTAGAGTTTCTTGCTGGCTAGTAGGAAAAACAGCAAGGAGATTTCTGATGATGTTGAATTTCCCATAAAATTTTCTTTCATTACTAGTATACACAGCTATTATTTTCTTTTTATTCTGTTGTGTCTTCCTATATTCTATTTTTGATCTTACTTGAGTTAACCAACATTTCCTCTTGATCTTTAGTGTTTGCTTTCTATCCATTTTTTTATTAACAGCTCTAAAGTAAATTTGTGGCTTTAGATTGTGTGTCTTCTGGTGTTTTTCCATTCCAACTTGGTCACGATCCTGGTCCCAGGCTTCAAAGCTGTTAGTGGGAGATGCTTTGGGTGAATATAATGCTCTACACAACATTCCTACTAAGATTAAAGAATACATTGATATTGGTAAGCAGGTAATAAAGAATATATTGCTTTGTCCTCAACAGTACCTCATTATTTACATTATTAGAAAACCAATTTCTGCCACATGCTGGGAGTTTTGTGTACCATTACTCCTATAAGGCTGATAGTACAGAAGGAAACCCAAAGAGGGTGTGTGCTACCTCTCTGGATCATACAGTTATTAGAGAAACAAGAATTTGAATCCTATCAATCTGACTGCACAGCCCACATTATTTTATTGTTGAAACTATGCTAGAGTAAACTACAAAGTGTGTATTTATTCCTAATCAACTAGTCAACATTCACCAATTTTCAGGTTGTTAACACTGCCCTGTAAATTAGTCGCAATTTTCTTTACTTTTTTGTAGTTGTGAGGATCAAATCTAGGTCCTTGACTATGCTAGATAAGCACCATACCACTAAATTACATCATTGACCACAAATCGTAATTTTAATCACCTTGGCCTCTGTTTCCTTTTCAAAGAGGTAATTTAAGTATATAGATGCATGTGCATAACAATAATAATTAAAGAGGAGGTCATGAAGATGAATTACAGTGCAGAGTGTTGGAAAAAGAAAGTACAGGGTGAAAATTACATAAGTTCTGTTCTCATGTATGAAATTCTCACAATAATAAGATACATATTTAAAAAGAATTAAAATCATTTCAGTGAAAACAAAATTGACAAATGTTGAAAACATAATGTCATATTCCAATGTATGTATTTATTGTGTAATGCTGAAATCAGGTTAACTGACTTTTGTTTCTTTTAAATGATGGCCATTTCTGACTTATTAGTATAAAATTAAGATAGTATAGAATCTGAAGAGAAACTTAGTATACCCTAAACCTATCAAAAACCAGATTTTTGATAATCATTTAAAATCATATTTAGACATTTATTCGACACATTCAACAGCTATATCTTCAGTTTCTATTATACCTAGCAAATACTAAAGATGATGGGGTTTTTCTAGATATAAGGAGAATTCTTCCTTTATAAATTTACATATTTAAATTATGTACCTGACCAATTATGAAAGGAAGAACTCCTTACAGGAATTTATCAAGCCTTAAGCTCAACTCAGTTAAAAACCAACTAGTAATATATGTTTATATGTTTCTGTTTGTTTATATATATTATAATTAATATATAACATACATTATATACACATATACACACATATATACATACATTCATGCAAAAAACCATACAGGTATGTGCAAGGTGTGTGTGTATGAAAGTGTACATATTGTGTTCTGTGGCATCCAGTAAACGGAAGTAATTTCATTTAATATTCCAAAGACATTAACAAAGTTACTTGCAAACAAATAAAAGAGAACCATGAAAAAGGATAGTACAATTTTCCTTGAATAGTATTTAAATCTAAATCTAAATATTTTGTAGTTTCTTTTGTAGTTGTATCATCTCACATAAATACCTAACTTTAATCAAAACATAATCATTTTCCTTTCCTTACTTTCATTATGCTCTGCTTATATATTTATTTTCCCCTTGATACACATATACTGCTCCTTACAGACATGCCAATTAAAGTCAGAACACATTAGTAACTGAGTGTGTATACTTGAATTTCCCCCCATGTGATGTATTATTCATATTTAAGCATCATTTCTGTGCCTTCATGTTTTTCTTGTCCAATCACTAGCAAGGTATTTTGTCACTACTGCACCATTATGTGTCATGTTGTGGTTCCTATGAATTGGTGTTGTATCTTGGTAGGACTATTACTTGCTTCCCTCCTATGTACCTTCAGGTACTGTGCAAGCTAGTCCTCAGGAGGATGCTCGCAAGTTATAACTAGCGCAGGTGCTCTGGCTCTTATTTATTTATTGATTGATTGATTTTAATTGATTTCTATTGAGCTCTACATGTTTCTTTGGTCCCTTCCCTGCCTCCCCTTTCCTTTTTAACCCTCTCCCAAGGTCCCCATGCTCCCAATTTACTCAGTAGATCTTGTCTTTTTCTACTACCCATGTAGATTAGATCTATGCATGTCTCTCTTAGGGTCCTCATTGTCGCTGTGGCTCTTTTGTTCAAAGTACATGGTGTCTTCAGTTGTGAGTACATAACCTTCAGCCCCTGGGAGGCAATCTAGGCCAATAGTAATAGCTTATATTATTCTGAGAGTTAACTTGCACTCTCTTGATAATGTACTCAAAAGGGGTTTTTAATACCTGATATTTAGAATTTTGTTAGACAGTTGATGGCTCTTGGGAGGAGTTTTGTAAACCCAAGTTTTATAACTTCACTTGTACTATACATGTATATGTATACATATTACCTTATATGTATTGTTTGTAATTTGGGATAAATATATAATAATAAGATTCTATATAGCTTTTTCAAAATCCTAAGGGTAATTTTAACTTCCCTCTTCTCTATCTGTATTGAAAGTCTCCCTCCCATATTAAAGCACAGTCTCATTTTACCCAATTTTCCTTATGAATCTCTTATGTGCTGCTCCTTGTTTATAGTGCACCACCATGTTGTTGGTCCCTTTTTAACTTTCTGATTCCTAGAATTGCTCCAAGCTATATTTATCTATGTCTCAAGAGTTGGATCCAGGAATCACAGATAAGAGATAACATGCCCTGTTTGTCTTTCTGAGTCTGAGTTACTTCACTCATTATAGACTTTCTAGTTCCATCAATTTACCTCCATATTTCATTATTTATTTTTTCTTTACAGCTGAATAGTATTTCATAGTGTGTAAGCATCACATTTTCATTTTACATTCATTAGTTGAAGCACTTTTAGGTTGTTCCTATTTCCTAGCTAGTGAATAACAAAAAAAACTAGAGAGTAGCAATAAATATGGCTCAGCAAGTATCTGTGGAATAGGATATCAAGCCATTTTAGCACATAAGCAATGACTGATGTATCTGAGTCATATGGTGAGCTTATTTTTATTTTTTGAGAATTATCCAGACTGATTTCTAGAGAGACTGGATCACTTTGCATTCCCACCATTAACAAATGAGTGTTCCTTTTCCCCTATATTCTCTTACATTTATTATTAGCTGTTTTGTTGATCTTTGCCATTCTCATGGTGCTTAGATGAAATCTCAAAGCTGTTTTGATTTGCATTTCCCTAATTTATAGGAATGAAATATATTTTGACATATTCTTATCCAGTTTAAATTCCTCTTTTGGGAATTCTTTGTTCCAACCTATGGGGCATTTTCTAAATGGATCATTTTTCTTCTGGATTCTATATTTTGAGTTCTTTATAAATTTTGTAATTAATACTTTGTCAGATATAAAGCCAGTGATGATTTCCCTCCGTTGTGTGTACTTTCTCCTTCCATTGAATGTTTCTTTAGCCATGCAGAAGCTGAGTTTTGTAGTTTGAACGTGGAAATTGTTGACATTAATTTTTGCACAAAGGGAGTCTTATATTTTCTCCTAGCAGCATCAATGTTTCAAGTTTTAGATTTAAGTCTGATCGATCCATTTGAAGATTGGTTTTTGAGAGATGACGGATATGGGTTTAATTGCATTAATCTACTTGTGGATACAAGGTTTCTGAGCACTATTTGTTGAAGGTGATGTCTTTTCTTCAGTGTTTATTTTTGAAATCTTTATCAACTATCATATGGCTATAGGTATGTGTACTCAGGTATTGTTTTACTATTTTGCTCCATTGATCAACATATCAGTTTTTGTGCCATTACTATGCTGTTTTTGTCATCACCATTAGTACTATTAGTATTAGTATTATTACAGTTCTTTAATATATCTTAGGGTATGATACGGTTATCCCCCCAGTATCATTCTTTTTCATCAGTATTATTTCAGCTATCTGAAAATATCTGAGGTCTTTTGTAGTTCCAAATAAATTTTAAAGTACTTTTCTCTATTTCAATGAAGAATAAGATAGGGATTTTCATTGGATTTCACTAAATCTGTAGGTAACTTTTGGTGGAAACTTTATTTTTTAATTTTAATCCAACCAATCAATGATCATAGGATGCCTGTCTATTTTCTATTTTTTTCTCTGTTTCTTTTTTTTTTTTTACAAATTTAAAGTTTTCATTGTAAAGGTCTTTCACCTTCTTTGTTAGGTTTATTCCAAGATAATTTGTTTACTTTTTACATATTGTAAATGGAAGTAGGTCCATGATCTCTTTATCACAGTGCTTGTTGCTGGTTTATAGTAAGGCTGTTGATTTTTATAAATTGATTTTATATTCTGCCACTTTGCTGAAGTTGCTGATCACTTCTAGAAAATCTCTGGGGGAAGTTTTGGGATCTCCTGTACAAAATGTGTCAACTGCAAATGTGGATAGTTTGACTTCTTTTCCTAATTTTATAGCTGTAATTTTCTTCTCTTGCTTTATTTTTCAAGCTAGTGCTTCAAGCCCAGTATAGAAATGGAGTGGGGATAGTGGAAATTCCTATCTTATTCCTGATTTCAATGAGATTTCTTCATGAATTTTTCTCCATTTATGATGATGTTCTCTGTAGGTTAGTATATTACATTGAGGAATGTTCCCTCTATCCCTCTTCTCTCTAGGATTTTTATCATAAAAGCATTTGGGATATTGTCAGTTGCTTTTTATAACTATATAGATGTGGTCATGTGATTTGTGCCTTTAAGTCTATTTATGTGTTTTATTATATTTCTTTAATTGTATATGTTGAACCATTCCTGCATTTCAGTGATAAAGCCAACATGGTTATGGTGGATATTCTTTTTGATATGTCTTTATTTCATTTCAAAATATTTTATTGATCATTTTTCAGTCCATGCTCATCAGAAATATTGACCTGTACTTTCTGGGCCTGTACCTTTCCCTTTCATGGGAGGTCAATTTTTGTATTACTGTTTTAGTATTTTCATTTGTTATGAGTCAGTTTAGGTTGTGGATCTAATTCTGATTTAACTTTACTGGTTCACAAGAATCTGGAAATTTGTCCATTCTCTTTAGATTTTCCAAATCAGTGGAATACAGATTTTTAAAATATCTCCTTATAATATTCTGAATTGGTTTGGTACATTTGTAATGTTTCTGTGTTCACTTCTGAATCTGGCAATTTGTGTCAATCTTCTCTCTCTCTCTCTCTCTCTCTCTCTCTCCCTCTCTCTCTCTCTCTCAAAGGTGTGTCAATCACATTTATCTAATCTAAGACCTAGGCTTTAGATTTTTTAATTATTTTTATTGTTTTCTTTATTTCTTTGTCAATAATTTTCATCTACTATGTATTTTTTGTGTTTTGCAAAATGCTTGAGTTATATCATAAAGTTGTTAATTTGTCTTATTTTGATATAATAATTTTAATATTTTAAAATTAATAATTTAAATATAATATTTAATAATACAGAACTATAAATTTCCCTCATAGGATAACTTTTAACTTGTTCCAGGAGTTTTATTGTGTTTTGTTTTCATTTTTGTTCAGTTCCAGGAAAGTTTTTTCATATCTTTATTGATTTCTCCTTTGATCCATTCACCAATTACTAAAGAGGTGTTTTATCATCCTGAGTTTGTGTACTTATACTAGTTTTCTGTTAACATATTTTACTGCATTATACGCAGAAATGACACACAGAGTTCTTTATTTTTTACTTAATTTATTAAAATTTGTTTTCTGTACCAGTTTGTGCTCCTATCTTAGAGAAGCTTCTGTTTGACACTATGGAGAATGTAAATTTTTTGGTGTTTAGATGGAATATTCTGTAGATCTCAATTATGACCACTTGATGTATGATGTCGTTTGTGACTCTGTTTATTGTTTGAACATATGACCTGTCTAATCTAGTAAGTGAGGTATTAAAAATCCCCTACTGTTAATAGATTGATTATAGTCTGTGTCTTTAATATCAGTAATATATTTTTTATGAAATTGGGTACAGCAGAATTTGATGAATATAAGTTTAGGAGAGTAATATCTTCATGGTTAACTGTTCCCTTTATTCGAATGATGTGTCCTTCTTTTTTATTTCTTCTGATTAGTTTTAGTCTGAATTCTATTTTTATTATATATGGGGTGTGTAAATCCTGTTTGCTTTCCAATCCCATTTGACTGGAGTATTTTTTCATCCTTTTACATTAAGATGCTGCCTATAATTAAAACTAAGGTAAGTGTTTTGTACAAAACAGAAATATAGATTTTGTTTCTTAATCAAGTCTATAAACCAGTACCTTTAGGTTGGGGAATTAAGACCATAAATATTAAAGTTATTACTGAATATTGTGTGCTGCTTCAATCTTTTCTTTTTATTTCTTTCTTTCTCATACACTATACCCCATCCATAGCCTCATTCTTCCACTTCTCTATTCCTCTCCCCCAATTGACCTGTCCACCAGATCCACTTCTTTTCCCTTCAGAAAAGATCATGGATCCAGGGCTATCAGCCAAACACAGCATAAAATTATGCAAAAAGGCTAGGCACAAATCCTCATGTCAGGGCTATAGGAGGCAACTCACTAGGAGGAAAGGGTTCCAAGAGCAGGCAAAAAATCAGAGACACCCCCATTCCCATTGTTAGGAGTCCCACAAAAGCTCCAAGCTAAGACATCACAAGACACATTCAGAGAACTTAACTTTAGACTCATAAAGAGTCTGTGCTTGTTGTTTCTGTGTCTGTGAGCCCCTATGAGCTCTGCTTAGTTGATTCTGTAGACCATTTTCTCCTTGTGTCCTTGACCCCTTTGGCTCCTATGATCCTTCCTCTCCTTCTTCTGTGGAGTTCCTGAAGCTCGTAGGGAAGTGACCCAATGGAGATCTCCAATTTGGGCTCTCTATGGCTGATGTTTGCTCCCAGTAGCTGCCAGATGAAGCCTCTCTGATAACAATTGGGCTAGGCAATGATCTATGTGTAAAGCAGAATATCAATAAGAATAATTTTATTGTTCTCTTTTTAAATCCTAGGTCTCTGGACTATCCAGCCTCCAGTCCCTGGTCATCCAGGCAATGTTCAGTGCAGATTCCCTTTCATGACATGTGCCTCAAATTAGACCAGTTATTGATTGGTCACTCCCAGAAGTTCTCCACCTCAATTAGCCCTGTGTATCTTACAGGAAGGATAGATTGTGCATCAAAGTTTTATGGTGGTGTCCCAGTCTCAACAGTGGATGCCTTGCCTGATTACAGAAGATAGCTAGTTCAAGCTCCATACCCTCCATTACTAGGAGTCCTCACTAGGGATACCCTCATAGATTCCCAGAAATTTCCACCACAATGGGCTTTAACATCATTCCCTCCAAATAACCCCCAATTTTCATTGTTTCTCCCTGTACTCTTGCCTTCTAATCTTCTCTTCCCAACTGATTCCTCCTGTCACAATCCCCACCCACCCCCAGCCGACCCACATGATATATTCTATTTCTCCCAGGGGGATCCATTCGTTCCACTTTGAAACTTCCTTGATACTTAACCTCTCTTGGTCTGTAGATTATAGCATTATTATCTTTTTCTTTATAACCAATATCCACTCATAAGGGAGGACATATCATTTTAGTCTTTCTCGGCCTTGGTTACCTCACTCAGGATAATTTTTTTTTCTAGTACTACTTGTTTGCCTGCAAATTTCATAATGTCAATTTTAACAATCAATTGTATAAATGTACCACATTTTCTTTGTCCATTATTTTATTGAAAGCATCCAGATTATTTCCTGGTTCTGGCTACTGTGAATAAAGCTGCTATGAACATAGTTGAGCAAGTATCCTTATGGTATAATGGGATATCTTTTGGCTATATGCCTAAGAGTTGTACAGATGAATCTTGAGGTAGATCAATTCTCAATTTTCTGAGAAGCCACCATATTGATTTCCATAGTGGCAATGAACATTTGCACTCCCACTAATAATGGAGGAGTGTTCCTCCTGCTCCACATTCTTGACAATATGAGCTATCACTTTTGTTATTCATCTTAGATATTCTGACAGATGTAAGATGGAATCTGAAAGCTGTTTTTATTTGTGATCCCTTGATGAATAAAGGTGCTGAGCATTTCTGTAAGTGTTTCTCAGCTATTTGAGATTTCTCTATTGAGAATTCTGTTTAGATTTGTACCCTATTTTTAATGCAATTAATTCATTTATTGATGACTAGTTTCTTGAGTTCTTTATAGTTTTATTATATTAGTTCTCTATTGGATATTCCATTGGTGAAAATATTTTCCCATTCTGTAGGCTACTGTTTTGTTTTACTGACAGTTTCTTTTGTCTTAGAGAAGTGTTTCAGTTCCCATTAAGTAATTGGCAATCTTCATGCCTCGGCTATTGGTGTTCTCTACAGGAAGGTGTCTGCTGTTTTAATGTGTTCAAGGCTATTGCCTACTTCCTCTTTATCAGGTTCAGTATGTCTGGTTGTATGTTGAAGTTTTTGATAAATTTGGGTAGAGTTTTGTGCCGGGTTATAAACTTGGGTCTAATGCATTCTTCTAATACAGACATCCAGTTATAACAGTACGAATTTTTTAAGACAATTTCTTTTTATTGAGTATTTCTGGCTTCTTTATAAAAAATACAATGACCATAAGTGTATAGATCTATGTCTGTGTCTTCAATTCAATTCTGTATGTCTGTTTTATGCTAATGTTATGTGGGATTTTGTTAGTATTGCCATGTACTGCAGCTTGAAATCAGGGACGGTGATGCCTCTGGAAATTCTCTTACTGATCTGGATTTTTTAAAATATCCTGTTTTTTTTTCCATATGAAGTTGAGTATTGCTCTTCCAAGGTCTGTAAAGAATTGTGTTAGAATTTTGATGGGAATTCATTGAATCTCTAGACTACTTTTGGTACGATGGCCATTTTTACTATGTTGATTTAACTCCTTAATAAGCATGGGAGATCATTCCATCTTCAGATATATTCTTCAATTTCATTCTTTAAAAAGTTAAAATTTTGTCATGCAAGTCTTTCACTTGCTTTGTTATTGTTACTCCTAGATATTTCTTACAGTTTGTCAGTATTGAGAAAGGTGATGTTTCCCCGATTTCTTTTTCAGCCCATTTATTGTTCGTATATAGAAGGACCACAGACTTTTTTATATAATATTATATCCA
>LOEQ01003648.1:38137-65953 GCA_001685075.1 Bramus lutescens | reverse complement strand
TAATTATCTGTAGGAGCTCTTGGTAGAATTTTTGGAGTAGCTTATGTGTGCTATTGTATCATCAAAAGTAGTGATACTTTGATTTCTTTTTCAAATTGTATCCCCTTGATGTCCTTCAATTGTCCTATTGCTTCCAATATAACTTCAAGAATTATATTGAATAGGTATGGAGAGAATGGATAACCTTGTCTTGTTCCTGACTTTAGTGGGAATTGCTTTGAGTTTCTCTCCATTTAGTTGGATGTATACTATAACCTTGCTGCAAATTGCCATTATCATATTTCAGCATGTCCCTAATTTCTTAAAGAATTTTATCGTGAAGGGATGTTGGATTTTCTCATGTGGTATTTAGGCATCTAATGAGATGATCATGCCTTTTTTTTCTTTCAGTTTGTTTGTATTTTGGATTACATTGACTGATTTTGTATGTTTTATCATCCGTGCATCTCTGGGATAAAAATGATCTTTTATGAGTTCTTGGATTCAGTTTTAAAATATTTTGTTGAGTATTTTTGCATCTATGTTCATGAGAGATTTTGGTCTGTAATTTCCTTTATTTGTTGAGTCTTTGTGTGGTTTAGGTATCAGGGTGATGGTGGCCTCATGAAATGAAGTTTGCAATGTACTTTCTGTTTATGTTTTTATTTTGTGAAATAATTTGAAGAGGATTGGCATTTTCTCCTTGAAATTCTTTTAGAATTCTGTGCTAAAACAGTCTGGTCTTGGACTTAGTTTGGGGGATGAGTTTTAATGACTACTTCTATTTTCTCAGGTGTTATAGGCCTATTTAAATTGATTATCTGGTCTTGATTTAACTTTGGTAAGCAGTATCTGATGAAGAAAATCACTCATTTCTTTTAGATTTTTCCGTTTTGTGGAGTACATGCTTTAAAGTATCACTTTATGAGTCTGAATTTCCTAGGTGTTTGCTGTTATGTTCCGATTTTCATTAATGTTTTCTTAATTTGGATATTCTCTTGGCTTTTGAGTTAGTTTGGATAAGGGTTTGTATATCTTGTTAATTTTTCTCAATGAACCAACTCTTTGTTTCATTGATTCTTTGTATTGTTCTTTGTTTCTATTTTATTAATTTAAGCCCAGAGTTTGATTACTTCCTGCTGTCTACTCCTCATGGATGTGTTTACTTCTTTTGTTCTAGAGCTTTCATGTATGCAGTTAGGTTGCTAGTATGAGATATCTCCATGTTTTTATATAAGCACTTAATACTATAAATTTTCTGCTTATCATAGCTTTCATGTGTCACATAAGTTTGGGTATGTTGTGTATTCATTTCTATTGAATTATAGGAAGACTGTAATTTCATTATTTTTTTCTTGACCAGGTGGTAACTCAGTAGATAGTTGTTTAGTTTCCATGATTTGTAGACTTTCTGTTATTTTTGTTGTTGAAATCCAGCTTTAAATTTAATTTTAATTCTCTTGTGTCTGTTCATACTTGCTTTGTCACAGATCATGTAGTTGATTTTGGAGAAAGTTCTGTAAAGCACTAAGAAGATGGTATATTCTTTTGTGTTTGGTTGAAATGTTCTGTAAAAAACTGTTAAATCCATTTGGTTTGTAACTTCAGTTATCTCCATTGTTTCTCTATTTAGCTTTGATTTGGACAGCCTGTCCATTGATGAGCATGGGGTAATGAAGTCTCTCACAATAAATCTTTGAGGGTCAGTGTGTGATTTAAGCTTTAGTAATATTTCTTTTACAAACATTGGTATTCTTGCAATGGGGCACAGACATTAAGAATTGAAATGTTATCTTTATGTACTTTTTCTTTCATTAGTATGAAGTGTTCTCCTCCATACCTTTTGATTAACTCTGGAAGTCTATATATAATATATATGATTTTATATAATAATTTGATGTCCATTTGGTTCGATATTATTATGGGTAATTGAGTCCATTGATATTGAGAGATATCAATGACCAATAATTATTAATTCCTGTTATTTTGTTGGTGGTGGTAATGGTCACGGTGATTGTGGTTGTGATGTGTGTTTGTGTGTGTGGGTATGTGTGTGTCTGTGTGTGTGTGTGATTCCCTTCTTTTAGTTTTGTTGGTGTGAGATGATTTCCTGTGCTTTCATGGGTGTTGTTATCATACTTGGATTGTAGTTTTCTTTCTAGTATCTTCTGAAGGGATGGATTCTGTAGCAAATAGATATTGTTTAAATTTGACACTGTCATGAAATACCTTGCTCTCTCCATGTGTGGTGATTAAAAGTGTTACTCAGTATTGTAGTCTGTGCTGACATCTGTGGTCTCTTAGAGACTGCAGGACAATCTGTCCAGCTCTTCTGGCTTTTATAATCTCCATTGAGAAGTCTTGTGTAGTGCTAATAAGTAAATTTTTATGTTCCTTGCACTTTTCTCCTTGCAGCATTTAATATTCCTTCTTATTTCTGTATGTTTAGTGTTTGGGTTATTATGTGGAAAAGGGAATTTCTTTTCTGTTCCAATCTATTTGCTGTTCTATATGCTTATTGTACTGTATAGGCATCTCCTTTTTATTTATTTATATTTAATTTTACATACTAGCCCTATTTTCCCCTCCATCCCCTTCTCCCATCCCCACCTATTTTCATCCCATCCCCCAATCCACTCCTCATAGGAGGTAGGAACTCATTTGGGGATTCACCCAAGTTTGGTATACCAAGTTGAGGCAGTACTAAGCCCCTCTCTCCTGTATCAGGGCTGAACAAGGTATCCAACCAGTAAGAATGGGCTCCAAAAAGCCAGTTCAAAGCATCTTCTTTAGATTAAGAAAACTTTAATTTATAATTTTGTTGAAAATATTTTCTAGGCCTTTAAATGGGATTCTTTTCCTTGTATTTGGTTTTAAATTTGGATTTTCATAGTAATCCAGGTTTCATGGATGTTTTGTGGGTTTTTTAAATTTAACACTTTCTTTGATGTATCTATTTCTTCCATTCTTATCTTCAACACCCGAGATTCTCTCTTCCATATCTTGTATCCTATTGGAGATGCTTACATCTGTAGTTCCTGCTTGCTTACATAGGTTTTCCATCTCCAGGATTCCCTCAGTTTGTGTTTTCTTTACTGTTTCTATTTTCCTTTTCATGTCTTGATCAATTTTGTTTTCTTCAATTTTTTCCTCCCCCATTTTTTTAAATAGGGATTTACTAATTTTTTCCTAATTTTTGTTTGTATTTTCTTTGCTTTCTTCAAGGGATTTATCTGCTTTTTATTTAAGGATCTTCCAATGTTATCTTCATTAAGTTGGTTTTCAGGTTTTTTTGTGTGTTTTGTGGTGTGTGTGTATGTGTGTGTGTGTGTGTGTGTGTGTGTGTGTGTGCTTTCAACTGGATTGGGATATTCAGGTCTTCCTGGAGTAGGACAATTGCCCTTTGTTGGTTACATACTATCCAAGCAGATGTTGCTTGTGTTTTTATGCTGGCATCAAGGCACATGGGTTTTTGGTGATGATATATCTAGGAGCATATTTCTGAACTTTTTTATTTGTTGGATAGTAATTTTGTTCCTTGTTTTTTGTTTCCTCTGTGGTCTTCTAGCCTGTGTGGTCTGTGTTTGAGCAGGGGATTTCTCCTGAATTGGAGGCTGGACTTCTGGTGGCTGACATAGCCTCTTGTTGATCAGGGGTGATGGGTGTCTGGCCAAGTTAGGGGCCAAAGTTCTTTTGGCCTTCATGGCCTCTGATCCAGCACAGGGTGTCTGCCGGAATTGGGGATTGGTCTCCTGGTAGGTGTGGCCTGAGTTGGGGCAGTGTGTGTCTGCTGGAGTTGGGGACTGTTCTTCTAGCAGGTGTCACCTGTTATTGGGCATGGAGTGTTTGGTCGAGAAAACCAAGAGAATGAGGAAGGTATGAGGGTGGGCTGCCTATCTGCTCTTCTAGAAAGGATGCCATGTATTTGGACAGAGGGTATCTGCTGAAGTTGGGGATGCTAGGGCTCTCTTTTTAATGTGTGTGTTCTTTGTAATTTGTATTTTATTCCTTATAATTTGTTTGTTATCTAATCTATGTTAATTCATCTCTTTATTCTTTAGTATCACTTCCTGAATTGTTTCTAGGGTTGGTATGTTGGCTATCAAATATTTTAGGTAGTTTTGTCATGTTTTTCTTTCCCCATCAACTATTTCAGAAAATTTTCTGGGCACAGCAGTCTAAGTTTACAGACATTTAGTCTGTCTTTTAGAACTTGAGGAACATTATCCTAAACTCTTCAGGCTTTCAGAGTTGCCATTGAGAAATTAGTAGCTATTCTGATGAGTTTTACTTCATTTTTGACATATGAATTTTCTTTTGTAGCTTTCAATACTATTTTGATGTTCAGTGCATTTACCGTTTTAACAGTGATTTGACATGGAGAGTTTTGTCTCTATTGTTGTCTTTTTGGTGTTCTTTTCCTTTACCTATCATTTGTTTGGGTAATTTTTCTTTCTCTGTTCTTGCCTAAGAACTGGACTATGCCATTGACCTGGGATTCTTATCTCTTATCTATGCCTATAATTTAAAGATTTGATATTTTCATGATGTTCCATGGTTCCTGTATGTTCTTTTTAAATATTGTCTTAAACTCGTAGCTTATATTGTCTAGTCTCTCTACTTTATCTTGTATTCCTGGTATTTCATCTGTTTGAGCCACTGTACTTGTAAGACTTTCTCTTGAGTTTTATAGTTGAGTTTTTCAATTCATTTTTGAGTTATGTTACATACTTCTATTCTTTATTGAAATTGGTTTTCAGATCCTCCATCATGTTTGCCATTTCATTCAACCTTAATGCTCGTGTTTGGGGAGGGGGCATCACTAAAACATTTATTGTCTGGAGTTCATTCTTTAAATTTCTTGAGCAGTTCATTTGTGTCTTCCTTAAATTCCTTGAATTACTTGATGAAGTTTATTACTTTTTTTTAAAGTTCTATGTCCTGGGTTCCATCTACGTATTTCTCAGCCAAGAACATTTCTACAGAACTGGTGAATTTGCATGTGTGTATGAGAGATATATTGTATTGTCTTTTAATAGTGTTTGGGTTTTTGACATCTGGACATGTAGGTTTCTTCTTATTATTATTTCTTATTATTATCTGAGGCAGACATAGCCAGCTGGACTGGAGATACAGGATAGATCATCTGACATGAGCTAGGTCTAGTCAGAGCACAAGATGTATGCTTCTGGCTGGGTTTGGAGGATGAATCTGGTACAAGAAGAAAAGGGGTTGATGGTAGCAAGTAGCTATGCATAAAGCAGTTTGTGGGAAGCTATGATGGGAAGTATCTAAATTTCTGCCTCACATGGGCTGAGAAGAGGATCTCTAATAAGTACTGACAAGAGTCTAGTGAGTTCAATAACTGTGGGAAATGGTTGTATTCCCTCAGCTGTAATTTTTTCTTGGGCTTTCATCGTTATACAGACATTTCTTACTGATAGGTTATATGAATTATGATGATGGAACACAAGTTTGAAAATTCATTTTCATGAAAAAGTTGACTTAGTTCAAAGTTCATTATTATAATACGTGTAGGTTGTCTAATTATAGTGGTATTTTTTAAGTATTTAAAATCATTATTTTTTAACTTTTATTCAATTTACATACCAAACACAGTTCCCCTTTCTCCTCTCCTCCTGTTCTCCTCACCTCCTCCCACTCCCATCCATTCCCCAAAAAGAGTAAGGACTGCCATTGGGAGTCAACAAAGCCTGGCACATCAAGATGAGACAGAATCAATGCTCCCCACCATACCTGCGTCAAGGCTGAGCAAGGCATTCCACCATAGGGAATGGGTTACAAAAAGCCAGCTCATGCATCAGGGATATATTCTTGTCCCACTGTCAGGGGCCTCACAAACAGTCCAAGCAACACAACTCTCACCCACATGCAGGAGGCCTAGTTTGGTCCCATACAGTCTTCCCACGTGTCAGCCCAGTGTCCATGAGGTTCCATGAGCTCAGGTCAACTGACCCTGTCATGATCTTGAACCCCCTTGCTCCTATAATCCCTCCTCTCATCAACTGGACTCTCAGTGATTAGTCCAGTGTTTGACTGTGGATCTCTGTATCTGCTTCCATCAGTTATTGGATGGAGGTTCTATAAAACAATTAGTTACCAATATGATTACAGGAGAAGGTCAATTCAGGCACTCTCTGCTACTGCTTTGAGAAATCAATGTGGTGGTTTCTCAGAAAATTGGGAATCAATCTACCTCAGGACCCAGCAATACCACTCTGTGACAAATGTGTTATGTGCTCACTAATAAGTGGATATTAGACATAAAGCAAAGGATCACCAGCCTATAATCTGCAATCCCAAAGAAGCTAGGTAACAATGAGAATCCTAAGAGATATACATGGATACCCTTGGGAAGGGGAAACAGACAGGCTCTTCTTAAAAAAAAAATGAGAGGGGGAGAGAAGGGACAGTGGAAGGAGGAAGAGAACATGAGGGATCAGGATGCTCAAGAAGGGAGGAAGGGCAGTGAGGGAGAGAAAAGAAAGAGATATCTTGATTATGGGAGCCATTAAAGGGCTAATGGGAAGCATGAAACTGGAACATTTCAGGAATTCACAAGGATGACCCAGGCTAAGACTCTGAGCAACATTGGGGATGATGCCTTAACTGGCCTTTCCCTATAATCAGATTGATGACTACCTTTATTGTCATCATGGAACCTTCAACCAGAAACTGATAGAAGCAGATACAGAGATCTCCAGCAAAGCACTGGGCCATGCTACCAGAGACCAGTGCAAGAGACAGTAGTGATATATGAGCAAGGGGACCAAGATCATGTTGGTGATACCCATCGACCTGACTAGTGAGCGCTCACTGACTCTGGACTGATAGCTGGGGAACCTGCATAGAACAAAACTAGACCCACTGAATGAGGGAGACAGTTGTGATATTTGGACAGTCTATGTGGCCACTGGCAGTGGGACCAGGACTTTTCCCTAGTGCTTGAACTGGCATCTAGAAACACATTCTCTTTGGAGTGATATCTTGATCGGCCTAGATATAGTGGGCAGGGCCTTTGTCTTGCCTTCAAGTGAAGTGTCAGACATTGTTGACTCCCCATGGGAAGCCTTACCCTTCCAGAGGAGTGCATGAGGGTAGAGTGGGGGAAATGGTAGGGTAGGAGGAGGGTAGAACAAAAGGAGGTGAGGTAGAGGGAACAGGGATAGCTTTGTAAAATGAGACAAGTTTGTATTTAAAAATCTTAATAAAAAAGAAAGAAAAATGAAGAGGAAATTAGAGGGCTGGGGGTATAAGTCAGTGATAAAGTGTTGCCGTAGTGTGTATAAGCTCCTAAGTTTAATCACCAATACTATAATAATGAATAAATTATCAAATAATAAGTCATTTTTAGACATTGGTCATATAGTTTTTAGAGATTTTCATTTCCCTTATATTTTCATAATCTTGCTTCTCATTACCATAACTGGTGGAGTTATTCTTCTATATTTTGTCATTATTCATAAGGGCACACACAGGTCTATATCTGACTACGCAACCCACTGAACCAGAGAATTGGTTGCTATCTGAGTTTTATTAGAAATCAGCTACCTAAAAGATAACAGAACTGTAATTTGGTGACTGTGGTCTTTTAATGTTTCAACAGAATATGCTTATGTTTCCTTTGGTAATATAAAATATCCCTTCATCACTCTCATCAGAATATTGGGTACAAGTTTTCTAGTCAGTATGTCTGCTACCAATTTAAGTTTGGGCATTAGGTTCTCTTAGCTTCATTGATAAGGGTATTGTTTCTAATGATTGCCACACTAAGAACATTTATCGAGAGCAGGAATATTCTTAATATACAAATATTTCTTAATGGCTTGATTGGTTTAGGTAGGCATTTCATCCGAATATTTTCTTTGAACTGAATTGTCTTTACTGTATCAGAGAAGGACTGCAGCCAAGGAAGGTAATTCTTGCCAGATAAAAATGACCCTGGCAGCTGGTTACACCATATTCTCTCTGTCTTCTGTTTATTGACACCTCACAACTGAAAAAGGACTTGATTAACCTTGTCTTTCTGATTGCTATCTACTGCTATTGAACCATATTTAGTGGTGGTAAAGTTGTCACCAGCTATCTATGAGCCATATGCAAATGATGAACAGAGAGATAGATGAGTCAACCAAAGTTCTTTATTATTCTACTAGGAGTCAGAAACTTAAAATTGTTTGAAGGTGATACAGTTAAAATACGTCAATTATATTAGGTCACCATAATCTTACGTGCATTCACTTTATCCATTCTCACCAAGTTGAGGGATCTAATACAACTATAAAAATGGAAAGATGAATGTCTTAGATATCTAAAACTTAGATCTGGAATAGTTTTTATTGGGAGTGATATTAATTTTTCAATTTTATCATTGAAAGGGAAATTAATACTATTTCATTTATTGCTAAGTGTAGATATCTTGGGAAAAGTAAGTCTTATTTAAAAGAAGACTAAAGTTCTGGATTTACTTAATTGAATATCAAAGGAAGAGCATAAGATTATTAATGGTTAATTTTATGGGATTCTATTTACTGATTAATAACAATATAATGTTTCTCTAAGCAGGGCGGTATATGCCTTTATTCCCAACTTTCAGGAGGCAGAGGCAGGCACATCTGTGTACGCTTGAGGACAGCCTGATTTACAAAGAGTTCCAGGACAGCCACAATTACATAAAGAGATCTTTTCTTAAAACAAAGCAATCGAATATACTGTTCTACAAACTGAAATACTGACACAGAACTACTTAATTTACAGAATAGTGTATAAAGTTTATATCTAGACTTTTATACTTTTAAAGTAATGTATAGTAATGATAATTATTAATATAGTTTTCAGACACTTTACATATGAAAGTCATTTTGTTCTTACATCATTTGTATGACGTAGGCAATATCAATATCCTTATTTTATAGATAAAAAGCAAAACCTAAGGAAAGTAAAGCAAAAAAAATTAAGTAGCTGATGATAAAATAGTTGAGAATTTTATCTCCAGTCTGCTTATAGGTTGCTACTCGAACATTAAGTGCTAATCCAGATAAAATCAGGCTAATAGTGAATTTATTTTATGTAATTTAGAATTTATTTCCAGTGAATGCCCTCACGTGCAAGTGTGCTTGCTAAATAGTTATTTGATCTAAGAATAAATTAATGGATGGAACATATGAACAAAATGGCCCCCATTGCTTTAATATTCTGTAGGAGACAGTTATATTCTGTAATATACAGATTATAGATCAATTGTCATATTTGAAAATGATTAATTCTGAGAGTATTATAAAGCTGCTTTTAGAAAATCCACCTAGCAACATATTCCAAGTGTCTTAATCTCAGAGGAAAATTGAATGAATTTTATTGACTTTATTTTCATGAAGAATAGAGGTGTGTATGTCTAAGGAGAAAAAGTCCATGTGTCTATGAATGACTTAGAACTTTTGTTGATACCTTGTCCAATGGAAGATTCATGTGAGCAGAGACTTACCAATGAATTATTTATTCCTTACAGCTTTATCTGTGTCTTTTAATGTACAAAACCCAGTTCCCAAATCTGGTGATACCATTGAGCGAATTTTGTACAGAAAACATTCATAATGGGAAATGTGGGAGGAGAATTATAGGAGAGTTGGAAAAGAATAGGATTAAAGAAAAAATGTCATACTCAAATGAATATGAAATTCATAGAATGTTTTGAACCTTGTAAATAAGTCAAGCATATAAAGCAGTGTTACTGCTTAAACAAATACTTCATGGTTTTGTCTGCCTTAGGAGCATATGACTTTGAGGACCAGTGCTGGAGAAGTTCTAACTGAAGTGATGATCTTTGTGATGTGCTATATTTTGTCAACACTTGGGTTGTAGAAAATTCCTCTAAGTAACAGTGGCTCAGATTCCATGCTATTTCCCTTTGTCTTTTTTGGGGATGTTATGTACTTTATAATTCATGACGAGTATTATCTTCAGATATGTAGTTTCTAGATTGTTGTAAGCAAAGATTGTATTCATAGGTTATACATAATAGAACATAAAATGGAATTAAAAACAATTTTAAAACGTTTAAAATGTTTATCACAAAATTGCCTTAGAAGGTTATTACAATACAATTGCACAGATGTGAAGACACATAATTGGTACTTTAAGAAAACTTTCAATACATCTGACAGATTTTCAAAAGGAAGAAAGTCCAATACATCAAGAAATCATTGACCTTTTCAAGTAATCATTTCTGTGGAGCTCTAACAAAGAAACTATTTCAAATGCAATAGTTTCATCATGTACATTTAGAGAATGGATGCCTCCCTAAATCATTGTTAATGAGAAGAACGTTAGAAGGCTTTCTACTTTATGCTGAAATGCAATGAATTTCAGTAAATTAAAAAGATATCTTCTTTTCATTATTAGTTTAAAAGTGGTAATCAGAGGCACACTACCCATCATTTTGAAAACATTTGATATATTTGTATCACATTAAACATATTTATTTTTATAATTATGTATAGTGATTTTTTAACAAAAATAAAATATATAGCTTCACATATTCAAATTGGTGTTTGTGTGTTCCCTTTATAAGAAAATGTAGAAAGGATGTCTAGATTGGTGTCCAGGTAAATAAACATAATTATCACTAACTTTACAATCATTTAAATTCTCCAAGAATCCTCCTATTTACCTCTCATCTTTGTTACTTAGCAGTTTGGATTTGCCATCAATTCAACTGTTACATTGTTTAGAGACCCTTAGTAATAATTTCTAGGAGCTATAAAACCTGTTCTAATATCAGAAGAAGGGAAATGAAGTAAAAATTGGATATCCTGAAATAATTTTGGATTAAACTCTGTATTCATGAAACAATAGGCAACGAATAGTGAAAAGTATCCTAATACCAAATAATTTGCACATACAAAATTTGCATATTGCTTAATCCTTATTTATAACTGTGAGATGACTCTAATATTTCTTCATACTAAAGTAATAGTGCAAATAATATTCTCATATTTTTATTCAGGGAATTATATAATTTATTACAGCATTCCTGTCTTCTATTCATTTTTCTTTATCATGAGAATTCTTCATTTATTTTTATTTTTCTAATAAAAAATCCTTTTTCTTCTCTTAGAAAAGTATCAGTTACATATTTATATCATTGTTCAGTTACTAATTCAGAACATCTATGCACTTGTGTACACACACACCACCACTACACTGTACAATACCACACATACATACCACCCACAGACTACCNCACACACACACACACACACACACACACATGAATTTCCAGGTCTGGGACTAAGATACAAATGCAAATCCAACAAAAAGATAGTTTTCTCACAGCACTTTTGTCTAAGTGGAAAATTAGAACATACAAAATTAAAATCTCATGATAAGACCAAAATAAAAATAGTAAGTTCACATTAAATATGGTCATGTAGGGGAGAGTAGTTAGTCAGTATCTCTAGTGAGGTCATAATTCCCCCTACATGAACCAGAGGATATAAGTAGATGCAGGGAAGATATGCAAGTATCACATGAAAGGATCAAGTTTTCATGTTTGAATAAGAGTAAAGGCTGTGTGACAGTAACATGGCTGGCAAGTGCAAGCACAGGACAAGGCTAGAGAGTCATAGGCCAGTTCTTGTTCAGTGCTGGTAGTAAGGTACCATTATGCTGTAGATACAATATATCCATTAGAGAATTATAGCTCTAATCATAGAATTATTTTTTGTTGCATTCAAATTTGCCAGTGTGATTGCTTTTGGAAAATGTTTTATGGCAAAATAAAGAAGGCATTGTGATCTGTTTTGGGATGTCATTACAATTTTCTCAGATTGATCTACAATTGTGAGACCTTAATTAGGGGAAATTGATAAATTTAAGACAATTTTAGTGACAGAGACACTGGGACAATCTGGTAGTTCTGTTTGTATTCCAACAGAAGTGGCCTGATTATATTTGATAAATCTAACCCCATGATGAGTTTAAAGCTGAGGTAAGAAAATTAAAAATAGAATAAAATTTCAATCCATAAAAAATTATAAACAAAACAAGCACAGTCAACTTTTAAAAATTTAAATTTCATCATGAATCCCCTTTCAAACGTGCATAAGTTTTAATAAGATTTATCAGTTTTCCTTAATTGTATAAGATTTTCTGTAAAAAGATGCTCTACTCTCATGGAAAATTCTTATTCCAATCAATCATACATCTTAAAAGATAATGTTTTATATATAACTACAATGAAAGCACAAATATATACATAGTAGCTGGGTACTATAATGGATATTATGATATAAAGGTGAATGATACACATTATCATCACCCAAGGATCTCATATTCCAATGGTACAGCCAACATGTTCATAACATAAATGCTCCAAGGTGCTTCAAATGGGAGAGATATTTGGTCATGAGGGCCTTCTCAATGGATGGCCTTTATAAACAGGTCCCCCCAAATGACATTTTCATGTTTCTTATATGACTGGATTCATACAGACCAACTACTATTGTATTGGCTGTGGTCACTGTCATATCAGTACTCATTCCTCAGTCATAACACAAAATGATTAGTTCCTTTCTTTTTATATTTTTCATAACCAGTATAGGCTGAATTATTTACCATTTCTTCTTGACTTTTATAGTGTGGGTCTGTCATCTTTTAAAATTTATTGGAATTAAAAAATTATAGGGTTATATATATTTTATAGAAAAAATATATATTAAAATATTTTAAAACATACATATACACATATGTATACACACATGTGTGTATTTTCTTATGTCCAAGCTAAGTTATAGAAACATAATGCAATGACCTGTGTGATATTTTTATGTCTATTAGCATTTGCACATACTATAGTTACTAATAAGTCTGCACATCAATTAGGTGATTTACAAATAAATGAACACTACAGAAATATCTGTTAAAACTTTGGAATGAATTCTTAAAGTTTATATAGCATTATCTGGTATAAATAAACCAGATATCAGGCCTCTAATTAATCTCCTTAATTGCTGTAACAGAAACTTGAAATTCTATTTTCATAGCAATGTTACCAAGAAGAAATATTGGCATTAATATGAATGATCTCTACCTAATGAGGTTAAAAAAAACCCACTAATAATATGATTTGTGGTGCCCTGGATAGAAGTTTTTGTAGCACATTGACTTTAATTAGATGTGTGTGGCCAAATGTGTTATTGCAGTTAGCAGGGTGTCTCTTTTCATAGCATCAAAGTTTTACCTAAAGTCTCAGTGAATATTTCAAATGGAATTAACATGTAGGATAGGGAGAAGTATTGTTGTCCAGCAAAGTCATCGAATCATGGAGGACATCTATCAGTATCCTGTTTCAAATAGACTTAGATATTTAAGTGAAATTAATTAATTACAGCAAGTTCCTGGAGCAATGCACATTTACAAATAAGTACAAATGTAATAACTGTGAAGCAATAGTAACTTTTCAATTGACTTTTTCTAGATAAAACCTTAGTATCTCCAAATTTCCCTATTTAATTATAAGGCGTTCCTTTCCAAAGGAAAAAGATTTACTTGTATCTTTAAGCCAATATCCTTAATAGACTCAAGGCAAGACTCAAAAGTTAAAACAGAGTAAATCAGTTTGTAAACAATTTTGATTGTCCCCCATGTACAATGAAAAGTGCTAGGTGTTTTCATGCATTGTAATTGTAATGAACAATCCCTATCCTTGAGGAATTGATGTTATCAGAGAAGACTGAAAATATGTGCGACTGAAGTTGGTAATATGCAAGTAGTAAATAATCTAATACAGTGGATCTCATACTCTGGGGAGTGATTCTTTGGGGATGAAACAACCCTTTCATCGGGGTAGCATATCAAATATCCTATGTATCAGATATTTATATTACAATTCCTAATAGCAAAATTACAAGTACAGACTAGCAAAGAAAATATTTTAATTATTGAATGACAGCACAATATGAGGAACTCTATTAAAGAGTTGCAGATAAAACCACTGATATAATATGAGTAAAGATTTTGGAAGCATATCTAGAAAGAAGGATTCCAAATGCTGCATATATTGGAATACAACTAATCTTCACTGGAAAGTTCATGGAAATGTTGTTTGTTATTGTCACGTTTTTGCCAGTGAAGAAAAGAGGGACATAGAGAGGTTCATGAACAAATGAATGTCACTGTATTTAACAGTGGAGTGGGAATTTAACCCCCAAATTCGGATGCCTAATAATTATCACAATCAGTCATATGTACAATAGTGTTTGACAGAAGAGACTTGACAGAGAAGCAGAAATTTGCCTAACTTTAAATGGAAGGCCAGCTGAAGATGAATAGAAAAGAAATTGAAAGAATTTGTGGGGATGCATGGATCTAGACATATGGTTGTGAGAGAGAAAGACGTGGCAATGCTTCAAGCATCAGCTGGAAGGTTAAATAAAAATGGAGCACTGTGAATGTATGCATGGGTGGAAGAATGAATAGCAACTTCTATCTAGGTGATTTTGTATAAGAGGCTAGTAGATAGTAAAGAGGAATGCAAATTGTTTCATTTTTATTTGCAGGTAATTCTGAAGCATCTCAAAATGTAAAATTATATGACTATTTTTGTATAGGGTTTTCACAACATAGCAAAACATTCCACAGCAATGCTTGTACTTTATTGATTCTGTATTATAGAGTTGTACTTTCAGAGGCATGGTTAAATGTAACTTAGTCTAGGCTCAAACTTGCTATGTAGCTGAGATTAACTAACCTTGAATTTGTGATTCTCTTGCTTCTACTTTCCGAGTATTGGTATCAGAGTGACAACACCTGGCTCATTGTTTATAAAACTAGAATAAAAATGTAATGAAAGAGATGGTTCTGTTAAAATTAAATGGATCATAAAACCAACCAAAAAGTCCTGAATGTGGGAAAGGGACTGGTACAAATGAGTGACAGTGAGGATTTACATGAATGGCAGGAATACTCACAATAAAAGGATAGATGGTAATTGGAACATATTATATATATTTGTATGTATGTATATATATACATAATTGTCAAAGAACAAATTTAATTACCAAAAATGACCTTCAGAAGATAACTATTGTGGTGCATTGAATAATACAATGGGATATTTAAAAATTTAAAGGTCATTAATTTTTGATAATGAGATGTGGTTGCTATTATATAGGAAATTATGATGAGAAATATGTATACTTTGATTTTAATTCCCTAAATTGGGAGCAAAATAATTGCCAGAATCAGAACTTTCACTATTGGCTAGATACCAGTCCAAGTATATGGAATGCAGTAGGTAATCAAACAGAAAACCATATGCAAACAATCAGAATCCTGGATGGAGTCAGGGAATGACATTCTAGAGAAGAGACAATACACAAAAATAATAAGAATAATAAGTATGTTAAAAAATGGGAAGTAAATACCATGTATAAAAAACAAAACCAAAGAAAATCTGATGAGGATCTAAAGGGGAATTAACATAAAAGATATGTAGAAGAAAGGCAGTCAATCACATAAAAATGGATTATATATTACAAAAGATAGAGATATCAGTGAGTGTTTCAAGTTCCCTAGAAATTCCTACTGATATAAAGAGTAATATTGATTGAGATGTAAAGTTTCAACTTTCCAGAAGCTAAATAACACACACAGCAGGAAATGAGAATATCACCTTAATAGACACATCTTGTAAAGGTGAATCTCAATGAGTTTTCACAGCTTTCAGAACACTATTATCACACATTTTAAGTAAGTAGGTCAATGTTAACATTTATGCATGATTTTATTCTTTAGTGCTGTATTTTTATGATAATCTTACAAGTGTTTCACTAAGAATACACCAAAGTCCCTGGTTTGGTTTATTCTCATTTCTGTTTTACCTGAGATGTCTTAACTTTCAGTCCTCACTTAATGACCTGAATAGTTTTTCCTCCTTTCCAACTTACACTGCTCACTGCTCATGATCCCTTTTTCCTATGAGTCCTGACAAGTTTTTTGGATAAGTTACATTTTCATGGAAATTTAAGTAGTAATATTATTCTTTGTTATTTAATTATTTTCTTCTAAATTTTAACAATAACATTACCATAGCACCTATATTTCTATCCCAAACTCATGTAGAACTGGAGAGAACTTTAGACTTCTAACATTCATTGCAAAAAGGAAGGTAAGGAAGGCAGAAATGGTGAAAGAAAGATTGCGAAGCAGAAAAGAGGAAGGAAGGAAGGAATTTAGGGTTACTATAATAATAGTTAAGCCTACAAAAATGACCATGCTTTTACATGTTTCAATAAGTGTGAAGAATTATTAGTGGTGTGGGTGCCTGAACTTCTCAAGAAAGATGATGATATTTTGCAAATGTGCCTCAAATCCCATTTATGATTGTGCTCATGTAGCTGTTATTAGAGAAAACTATATCATATTGAAATCATATGTGAACATTGTACCATGTATTGGCACCCAATTATCACTCTTGCTCTTTGAGGACATGGTGATACAGTGCATCCTTTAGAGTAGATAAGGAAGTCAATCACATTTTGAAGGATGTATTTCCTCTTTTTTGGTGATATTGTGACATCCTTAAACTTCTGAACTTATGTATCAGTGTGCTAAGGTGATCCAATGCTGCATTTTGGATAATAGGCCCAGAAATGCTGGTATTCTGTGACTATGTTAATGAACAAACATGATATCTAAATAAATATTCTTGAAATTCTTTAAAATTATGCTTCAGTAACCAAAGAAAATCATTTAAAGTTTCAAAGGGTGTGATGAGTAAGTGAAGTCCTGAGTGAAGTTATGCTGTTGGCAAACAGGGACAATGTCAAGGATCCCAGTGTTTCAAACCCACAGAAATGACAAGGTCTTCACTGGCTCAGGCTAAAGGGAATGACAAGGCCTTCCCTGTCACTTTAAGAGACAAGCCATGCCCACTCCCTGCTGCAACCCCTCCCTCACCATCTTGGCTTCTCTCTCTGTTCCCTTTCCCGTTCCCCCTTCCTTTCTCTCCCTCTGTCCTCTTCTCTCTTCCTCCCCCCTCTCTCTCTCACCCTTCTCCCCTTTTCCTTCCCCTCCATAATTCAACTAATAAATATTGAATTCTATTCTATACAGATGTGTCTGTCCATGTGCCTCCCACCCACCGCCTGCTCACACCACCAGGCCCACTGGGCCCAGCCCGCTGCCGCAAGGCTGGGCCAGCCACCTTGGTTTGTGGACCCACCACATGCTGATGGGAGCTGCAAAATTCATAACATTTTGGTGTTGACAGTGTTCAGAAATACAATGTCAAGTCGAAACAATTCCCAGAAGAAGTGAAAAATAATTCATTATGTACATTAGTAAATATTTTTGAACACATACTATATATAGCTAGTACAGTTATAGTCAACTGGGATATACCACTGAAAACATTAAATATATAAGTTACAATATATGTTCTCTATTCATATATTCCTTCTTTATTTGAAAAATTTTGTTTTATTTCTTCTGTTATTATTAATATCTTTTCATCTATTGATTACTATTCATAAGTAAAATAACTATTGTAGTTTAAGTCACCTTATTTGTATATAAAGTATTTATGTGACTACTTCTTTCAGCATATACTTTATCATTTTCTTCTTTTTCTATGAAATGCAAAACTGAATTACTATGAAACTAAATATTTTAATGAATTTTAATTAAAACTAAATTGTAAATGGCAATTGGCAAAACCATGTGTGCTTTTCTAAGCTGCATGTCTGTTATGTAGTTCTTCTGAAAGCCTTTTACTATGGGAAACATGGAGCAAATTTTTAAACAAAATAAAACTTCCCTTTGAAAATCACATAATTTGTAGAAATTTTACAAAGGTAAATATGACATTTCATATTTGACTTGCAGTTTGGGGCAAAGTAAATTGTGGTAGATCTTTGCAAATAAATTAAAAATATAAAAGTGAATAGATATGGAACTAGGTAAGTGTACAAGACAAACTTGCTTTTATTTGCTTCAACAAATTAAGATTACATGGATCTTCAAGAATCAGGAAGATTCCAGGAAAAAGTGGTGAGATTTTCACCAATGCTTGGGTGTAGAATAAAAGCATAAAAAACTCCATATAAATTTCATAAAGGTCATCTAAGCTTTTCTTCGTTGTTTTAATGACACTTGATTGAAACACCATTTCCCATAAAAATATATGTTTATAGGAATTTGGGTAGTATTATAAGGGCTTTAAATCACATTGATTTGTACTAACATAGGTACGTACAGTCAGTGGGAACCCTCAGGCATGATTATTATTTTTTACATTGTTTTGCCAATATTACAAAGATATTTTAATATTTAATTCATAGGGTTGTTAGAAATCAATAATATTATAAAACTGCAATGTAACTCATAGTTACAACACATTGGATATTGTTAAAAAGCATCTATTTATTGTTTAAGATAATATGGAGAATATTGTGTTTCAAGTCCAGCATATAGTTAAGGATCTAAAGACTAAAACTTGAGGCACAATTGAGCATCCTTTGGATATATACCCAGAAGTTTTATTACTGGGTCTTGAGAAAGGTTGTTTCCAAATTTTCTGAGAAATCACCACACTGACACTCAAAGGGGCTGTACCAGTTTGCATTCGCATCAGAAGTGTTTCCCTTTTCCCGAAATCCTCTCCAACAAGAATTGTTATCAGTGTTTTTGATCTTAGATATTCTTACAGGTGTAAGATGGAATCTCAGAGTTGTTTTGATTTGCATTTCTCTGATGACTAAGGATGTTGAACATTTCCTTAAGTGTCTTTCAGTCATTTTAGATTCAAAGACACGTGCTCAATTATGCTCGTAGCAGCATTGTTTGTCATAGCAAGAAATTGGAAACAACCTAAATTCCCTTTGACCGAAGAATGGATAAAGAAAATGTGGTACATTTACACAATGGAGTACTATACAGCAGAAAAAATNTAATCTACATGGGAAGTAGAAAAAGACAAGATGTGCTGAGTAAATTGGGAGCATGGGGACCTTGGGAGAGGGTTGAAAAGGAGAGGCAGGAAGGGGAGCCGAGCAAAATGTAGAGCTCAATAAAAAATAAATATGAAAAAAACCCTAAAATTTGAAATAAGGAAAATAAAATAGTTACTAGAGATGAGAATAGAGTCTATAAAATCTAAGCACTGAATTTCTTTTTGCAAGGGTATTGTAAATTTCCCTTAAACATCTTAATGTGTTCATGTATGCTACCCAATTCTAATGTTTCTTAAGAAGAAACCCTCTCATTGATGAGCTGCAATAAATACTGTTTGATTATTGGCTTTTTGAGGAAACAAACAAGAGGCAAATAGAAAGGTGTTGCATCTTGTTGCTGTCAAGTGGAACAGATTAAAGGTTATTGCAGCATTGAAGCAGTACTCCAATGACTATACTAGTTCATGTGAGAAGTGTATGGAGGGTAAAATTTAGGTCATTCTTCTCAGGAAGGTAAAGATGGCATAATATCTGGAAAAAATGCCTTTGGTAAAAATATTATTGAGTGAATGTATTCACATTACTCCTAAAAGATGAATATGTGCTAGTGAAAGAAATATGAGAAACAAGGTATTATTTAGAAAAATTCAAATAATACCTTTTCACATGCACAATTACTTGTGATTTTTCTTTTTTATAAATCCCTTAAAACTACTCATTTCTAATAGAAAACAATCTGACATACAATTTCAAGATTTTCCTTTATGAATATTTGAGAAAGACCAGAATTCAATTTTTGTGTCTAACTTGAACATCTGCCAATATTTGTCTCTAAGATGACTAACTTGCTCACACATGTTTCTGATTATTTCTATTATAAGACAATCATTCTATCAACATAAGTGTCATTATTGAAATTAACAACACTAGGAACAATGCAACTCTGGTGATAGTCATTGCTATACATATTTGCTGACTTGGGATAAATGGCATATTTTAGTAGCATATTTTCAGTGAAATGCTATTGTTTCCTCCAACCATTCTCCACATTTTATTTTTGAGATATTTTATTTATTATTTAAACATTTGCATATGTATAAAAACATATTGACTATGTCCTCCATCCACTTCATACTCCAAGAACCCCCAAACACACAACACTCCCAAATTCATTTTTGTTTTATTTTTATCACAATGTTTAAATTAGTTTCCAAGTAGCACACAAACTACTGGTTTCATTATGGCATTTTTCACAACTGACTTAAAAATAAAACCCAGTTTAGAGACAAAGTGAGTCTGGATGAAAATCACCAGTTCAAGCCACATGTAGCACTAATAAAAAAAGCCCAGAGTTTTATATTGGAGTTACACCTGATAACCAAAAAAGCAAAGCAGCCAAGCTACTAGAGAAGTCTTACCTCTACCAAGGCTAGGTGACCACAGACTAAAAAGCCTAAACAGACTAAGCAGATCAAGCCATTAAGCAGCACCCCTCCATGGACACTGCATCCACTCTTGCCTCAGGTACCTGCCCTGTTTGAGTTCCTATCCTGACTTTCTTTGGTGACGAACAGTAATATGAACCTGTAAGCTAAATAATCCCTTTTCTCCCTAACATGGTGTTTTGTTGCAGCAATAGAAACCAGGACTAAGATAACTTTGACTCAGGCACAAAGATAAAACATTGTCCTTAATCATTCCTCTTGAATCATTTTGGATCCTGGAACAGCAGAAACATACAAGGCAGACAGCACTTCCCCATGCAAGATGAGGGAAACCATCCATGATGGTGAGATTGTGCTCTGCAGCAGCAGTGATCATCTTTTAGGTTCTAGATTGGTTCCTCAAGGATCAATGAGCTAACATACTTAGTGATCTTTCTCTTTCATTTGGTTAGTTTGGTTTGAATTTTGTCAGTCCTGTTTTTGTTACCAAAGAACCAACTGAATGATTGACTCTGTCTTCTGTTGTTTAGTCTTCATTTCATTAATTTCGGCCTTAACCCTTATTATTTCTTACCATGCGCTGAATTTGAATATGGTTTCTTTATTTTAATAGAACATCGATGTACATCATTTATTTGTCTGAGAACTCTTGAAATTAAAGCTTATATTTATTAATTTATTACTATTGGTGTGTGTATGAATGTGTGGTTGTGTGTATATATAGGCCAGACAGTAGGTTGCAGGAGTTAGCTGTCATTCTATCATAGAGACTGAACTCTAACCATGAAGCCTGCGAATTGATAACTTTCTGAGTGTATAGAGCATCCCTTCAAGTTGTAATGTTTTATTCCCCCCAAGAACATTCTGTTGTTTTACCTTCTTTCCAACATCCTGTGCATTAATGTGATTCCCTCCAAGATGGAAGAAAATTGCAAAGTAACACATGAATCACTCTGTGGAACCCGTTCCCTTTAGCTCACTTATTGCTTCAGGGACCTTATAGCTCATATCAAGGCTGTTAACACTCACAATTGCTAAGACATCAAATTCCTCAGTGAAGAAGAATTTGGACAGCCTACCACTGTTTACCAAAGACTATAATAGTTTCTTTCAGACAGTAAGTTTCAATTGGGGAAATGTAATTATCTAGAATCAACGATCCAATGCATGACCATTATAATCATCTACGGAGATCAATATAAATCTTTGAGTGGAATGTTGAAGCAAAGTCTGAATAAAATACTGTTTCTTGGAAAATTAAACAACTATTACAATTTGTTAGAAAAGAGCTGGGGTTTCATTGACACTATTTTGTGAGTTTTGTTTCACCTGTTTACCTTACTTTTGTATAAGATTTTTATTGTTAACTAAAGATTTGTTTGCAACAAAAATGTGTATTTGATGTTAGTAATGTGCTATACAAAGTGCCAAAGACTAAATATATTCACTTTCTCTTCTATTACTATATTTGTTATATCTATAAATGTAATTTGGTATACAATACATAATGAGTTGTGGAAAACCGAAAAATTAATGATCGTACAGTCAAATTGTGAAGTTGTAAGTAATCAGTACATAACAAAAATTTGTATTCATGACTAAGACTTCTTTGCAATGGGCATCATCAATAATGCCTTGGTTGCTATGGACTGTTGAATATCTGACAGCTTATGGACCACAACAAATACACATTTACAGTCTGTACTACCCCAGAGTCTTGATGAAGATGAACATTCTTTAACAACTTTGGAAGCTGTTACCTTATTTTAATTTGGGACTTCTGACTCCTGCAGACCTTACGGATTTAGAAAGCATAATTATTTCATGTGATCTAGCATACTTCACAACAGTATAGAAATTTTAATGAGTAAACATTAAGCCAATCAGTGAATGAGTTGCATTAAGTTTATAAGGCATGCATCTTATAACAGGATCACTTTCCATTTTTTCTTAACTTTTTAAAAGATGTGAAAATTCAACACACATAAGCCAGTGACTTTGCATCTAATTTATTCCTTCTTTTCTTCCCACCCTTACATCCTATTTTCTTTCTTTTTTAAATTACTTTATTAAATAAAAGGTTTCCATGTGGGACTGTCATGTGTTTTTCTGTTTAGTTGATTCTCTTTCCCATTTATGCTGTTCTCCCTTGTCTTCTTGCCAGCGCTTTCTTCCCTCTAGCTTTCCCCCTGGGTAATCCCCATTCCACTTAATTATATGGTCTCTCCACCTCCAGAGAACCTCCAATTCACCCGCCCTGTCTTATGACCCCCTTTATAGCATTACCTGCATATACACTTACTTGGATATTTAACTGAAGCTAAGATCGAAATGTGAGGAACCCAGCAGGCAGTACCACTCTGTCAGTGTACTGAAGGGACTCTTCATTGTACTAAAGAAATAAACAGTTATATTTATCATGGCTCTTTTCACAATGATAAGGAAATAAAATCAGCCAGGTTGTACATAAATAGGTGAATGGATAACAAAATGAAATAAAATGACAACTTTTTCAGCTGCAAAGAAAAAAGAGTTATGAAACTTAAAGGAAAATCAATGGAGCTGAGAGACATTTTGTCAAATGATGTAACCCAGCTTCGGGAAAACAAATACCCTATGCCCTTTCTTTCATTTTCAACTCTAGTTAAGTCATCCTTTTCTTCCTTCCTTACATTCCCTACTTATCCCTATATCTTTTCCTCATTTTACGTCCTTCTTTTCTTTATTCAAGGCACTCAGATTATTCCCTCCACCCTCTAAGGAAAGACATGTCAGAATCACAGGAAGTAATACAGATAAAAGAGGCCATGTTATCTTTCAAAGGTTTGTGAGTCTTTAACTCAAATTTCACTCAATTCTAATAGCGAATTTCATAGCTCAGTATGCATATACACAGCTTGGAAACTACTAAACTAAAATAATCTAGCATTTGGAAGTCACAACTTTCCAATTAAAGAGGACAATCATAGCAACAAAACTCTGAGCCATAGCTGGAAATACTTGTTTTTCAGCTGTCATAGGAAAGTCTAAATAAAGCACAAGTTGTGATTACATAATGCACAAGTGTGCAGATTCTTTGAAAGTCAAACATGTGAAAGGCAACTAGTTATTGGACCAGTAGGCAATCTTATTGCTTATTTTCAGTGATTGTACTCAGTAAGTTTATTATAAAAATACATAGTTTTAAAAATCAGAATTTGGAAAAATAAATAGATTTAAAATAAGGACTGGCCTGCTGGAAAACTATAGAAGGGCTACATGTGGGAGTTGTCTTATAACACAGAAGTCCAGTCAGAGCTTAATCTTATTCTATTGTCTACAAGAAAAAAATATTATCAATTATTTATAGACTTCCTTGAATTATGTTCAAGTTTTCTCAGTCTTCCATATACTTTGTCTCTAAAAACATAAAAGAAAACCATTCTGCAGAGAATCAAGATATTCTACCCTCTCCCATACCCAACTCAACTTTGATATCTTACCTATTGCATGTATGCTTTGCAACACTTTCCTTTTTATGGTAAGAAAGCTAGTGATCCATGACAGACCAGAAGTGTGATGGACCTCTTTTTAGAATGTCATAGTTCTAGATTTAATAGGTCTGAGAATGATAGGTAACCAACCACACATACTTTGTAAATGACAATGAAAGTTTGAAATGTACTTGCCATGCTCATGCATAATATCTAAGTACTTTTACATTTTTCCTCTTCTTTTTTAATATAATTCTTTTTCGTTTCACACACCAGCTCCAGTTACCACTCCCGACCCCTCCTGCCCCCCACCTTCTCTATCCCACTCCCTATCCACTCCACAGAGGGAGTAAGGCTTCCCATGGAGAGTCAATAAAGTCTGGCATACCAAGTTGGAGTAGGAACAAGCCCCACCCGCAGCTCAGCCTCGGTACCTTAACATATTTATGAGAGTTGAATAGCTTTTTGGTACAAGGTTCAGTGTATTGATTTCTTAAATTTTATTATAATGAACTGTTACCTTTTCACATATCCTAGAACAACAATTTACACACTGCAACTGTTTAAGCATATGATTTTCAGAATTAGTTCTTTTGGCTATAGGAAACTTTTAGCCTGCTAATTCACACAAAACTTGTTTTTGCTCCTATAACAACTCATGATTTATAAACTATTTAATTTGTAATTGTTCTATCTTTTCACTGGAGTTGTCTGTATATAATGAATTTAAAGTAAGTTCTAGGTTCTTTTAAATGTCTGAATTTTCCAGTGACACCTTGGGGGAGTACTTTAATTTCTCTTAATGTGAACCATTTATCACATGAAATTTATTTATTGCATAAACTTATTCATTCATTCATTTATTTTGCATGTTTATGTGTTTGTGTGCATATGTGTATAGGCTAAAGGCTAACTTGTAGAAATCAGTTCTTTCCTCTTACCATGCATGTTCCAGGAATTGAATTCAACTTTGGGTCCAAAATCTTTATACTTGTTGATTCATTTTGCTGGCTTACTAATATTTTCCCAAAGTCATGAAGTTGCCAATGAATGTTGATTCTTCAGTGTCAATTTTTTATGAACATTTGGATCTAGAGAGATGGTTCAGTGGTTAAGAATACCTATTGTTATTCGTTAAGTGATAAAAGGTCATCAATTTCTTTTAATGGGAATTTAATAAAAAACACACCTCAGATATTCTGTTCTTTTCTTTTTCTTTTCTTTTCTCTTACTTTCTCTTTCTTCCTGCCCCCTTCCTCCCTCTCCCTGTCTATTCCTTCATTCTTGCAGAAGACACACATTTAATTCCCAGCCCCACATAACTGCTCAGAACTATCAATATCTCATTTTCAGGGCATTCAACAATAACTTCTGACACCTGAGGGTTACAAGAATATATATTGTGTACATATATACATGCAAACAAAACACTCATACAATAAAACACAACAAATCTTAAAGAAAATTGTTAATCAAACAACTCTAACTAAAGATTTCAGCATGCTTATTCAAACAATGGATGAAAAATTTAATACTATGTGTGGTTGTGCATGCCCCTAGTCTTAGCACTTAAGAGAATGTAGTCAAGAGGATCAGGAGTTCATTGTAACTTGGCTACATGTAAACAAGAACCTTTCTTAAGAAGAAAGAAAGAAGGAAAGAAAAAGCAAAGAAAATGAAACAAAGATAGCTAGGGATGATGGGAGAGAAGAAAAAGAAAGAGAATAAAAGAACTGGAGAATTTTTTGTGTGTTTTTGTGTAATACCATTACAAAAATTAATAGATATTCTATCACTTAAAGAATACCAATGTAATTTTAACCAATTTTCTTAAGTGACAGTTGGTGCAATAAATCTTTTGAATTTACCTCAAGAAAATAAAATAAGGGCCTTTTTTCTTGTGAGAATATATTATAACTCATGTAAAATATATGATTTTCCTATATATAAAATATGCTATTTTAATATAGGTCACATCCAATGACAAACTGATTCATGAGCATTATTCTGTTATTTAAATAATTGTTTGTCCAAGGGATCCTACATAGTTATGACTTTAAATTGTCTAATAGTAGTTTTCAATAAATGTTTTTTATTTGTTTTAATTATGAATATTAAGGATTATTTTGATAGATAGGGGGCATTCCTAAAACTATTAAAATCCTCATGCTTTGGAAAGTAATCCATTTGCTGAACTTTATATTGCTGTATCAGCTATTACTTTGAGAAATTTATGACTGAAACAAAACAATGACAATTTTTGAGGCTGAAAGTTTTTCCTGCTTATCTTAAGATTAATCAACATTTAGTGACCTAGAAAATTTGGGTGACCTGTATTACTAGTCCTTGAATATATTTTTCTTGAAAACATATTATATTGGTTGTAGTTATAATGAACAAAGGAAATTTCATATTTAAATAATACAAGAATTTTCTTTTTTTATTTTTGCACAGGCTTGTGACTGTTATACATTCAGGGGACAAGTTCAGAGTAATGTGAATAGAATGTTTTGGTCACATATTCTCCTAAGCCATCAAAAATAAAATATACTTACCCAATAGCTTCTACATCTTTTCCCAGCTATCTTATAAGTAAAATGAACAACAAACACTATTTTTCCATTTCTCATATAATGAATTATGCTTCACAAAGTGTAATTTATGGTGCTATGTTAAGGTTATGTTGTCATTCCATAATAAATATTTATTATCTATTAACACATTAATTACATACACACTTCTCTCCATGTACATGAGGTTTATACTGATTCAATCCAACCGACCTTTATCTACTCCCCTTCTGAAACATATTAGTTAGTGTTCTTTGTGAAATAGTACTTATACTAGTTGTCTCTAGATGTTTACTTGTTGTGCAGTTCTAGACCTGATGCTTAAACATACATGTGAACTTTGAAACCAAAGGCATAAAATGCTTGTGATAGATGGCTTTAATGGATACTTAATAACTCACTTAAACCAAACAAATAATTAGTCTCAATTACAATAGTGTAAATTTGACACTAATTAATGAATGTGCCAGGCTTTACATATGGGTTTAAGTGGAATTGATCTTAGGGCCCCTGAGATCAATTTAAGTGTTGGCAAAATGACAACGAGTAGGAAATGACTAAGATGTAAGAATGCTCACTGCTAGAAAGATTAATTGGTATATTAGTGATAAGGTATTAGGTGGATGATGCAATAATGATATCCTCATATTAAGAAGCCTCAAAATAGGATCACGAACTCTAAAGCTTTTAATTGTATATAATTACTCTGTCAGATACACACTTTTAAAAGAATATAACATTCACTTTTGCTCTCCTTCCTTTTAGTTTCTTATTCATTAGGTAAAAGGAAAACAATCTAATGGAGGCACACAGTTGTTTTACATTATATTTGGAAATGATCTCACACAACTTAGTTAGCCTGAATGTTGAAAAAAATCAAAGGGTTGTTTTTTTTAAAAGACAATGATTACTGGCTAAAATTTCTCCATTTCCTTTGATATTTTCCAAAATCTGTTTTCCATGCCTTCTTAACTTGTCCCCGACTTTGAAGGTGAAATCTAGAAAGGAATAATAACAATGAAAAATGCATTTTTATTATTCTATTGCATTCTTTCTTCTTTAAAGAGCACCTAACACTGAATGATGAGTTAAAAGCTAAGATTATACAATGAAACTAAATGGTGTGAAAAAGTCGAAAATTATGAAACCCTTATTTCAGCTCAGTATGTGAAGGGTCACTGGGGGGGGCGGAAGGGAGGGAGAAACAGCTCAGTAGTCTGCTATGAAGAGAGGGTAAGAGTAGTTGTTATTAAGTAGAAAGTTGAGAAAATAAAAATACTATAGAGACTTTGTCTTGCTTTTTACCACGAATATTTCGGATCTACGTTCTTTTCTCCCTTCCCCTGTGCACCCACTGCCTAACCCCAGACAACTCAAA
>LOEQ01003648.1:27617-38126 GCA_001685075.1 Bramus lutescens | reverse complement strand
AAAAAAAAAACAGTAGAATTTCTCAAGAAAAGATGTCAAAGGAAATTGTTGAAGGAGGCACAGGGGCAGTGGAACAGAGTGGGGGGAAATGATAAAGGTCCTATTCAGAAGTTAAACCCAGAAAAGTGGGGCAAGAATCAAAGCAACACTACAGACAGAAATGAGGTAACCAAGTTTCTGAAGATAATCAGAAGGAGCTGGAGTCTGAAGCAAGGAAAAAAAAAAAGGAAAGGCCGGTTAAGAGGTTTAAGGCAGAGGTTGACCTACTTAGAAAAAGATCTTTGTCAACAACCTGTTTTTGGACTGGAAGGAAAATAACTCAAGAGGCCTACGTCTAGGTTACTCTGTCTGACAGTAACTTGTTCTGAGTGAACAAAATATTCTAAATGTGTTACAAGGATATTAGTAAAATAAATAATAACATGAAAGAATATTCCTATTTTAAATTGCTTAAAATGTTACTTTTGACAAAGATGTTAATCATATATTGAATTTTAATTTTCATTGTTGTTCTGTAGTAAACCTCACATAGATTATAGGAAGAATATTTTAAATTCATGAATTTTCTAACAAGGTGGAATTTTATTGTGTGACAATATATAGAGTTGGGGAAGCTCACTTTTTCTACTCTGTAATCTCCTTTGCCCTGTATCTAAAAAAAAAGACTGTTTAAATAACAGAAAAAAATGTATGTGAATAATAGTTTATAGACTTGTTTTAATTCATGTAAATGGAATACTTTGATGCCCTAAATAGTTTGAGCTTCATTTGATACCTTGTTTATATTCATAATTTGCTTCATAGTTAAGTTGGATAGCTGTTTCTTTTTTTTTCTTTATTTTTGATATCATTCCCCCTTCCATTTCTTTCTTTTAACCCCTCCCAAATAACCCTCATTGCTATCATTCATGTTCAAGGCCTCTTTTTCATTAATAGTCCTTACATGTATATCCATATATTTATATGTGTATCTATTCCTAAATATAACCTGCTCAGTCTGTTTGTTGAAATTCAGTGCTGCAAATGCCTGGTGGAATCTTAGCCAAATACCTGGTACAAGTGAAGTCATTGGTTTTGGGGGAGAATTTAAATGAAATTATCATATAATGGGATAGACTAGACATCAAATGCTACCAAATAAAATCCCTAGTATCAAAAGAGGGTTCTATCTTTTGGAGTCCTTGTCCAAAGGAGTACTATGCCATAAATACCACAGGCTATTGGCAGTGCTGTTCATTTTCCACCACAATCTGACAGTAAGACCTTATTGCTGAAGACACCACATGCTTTATGTCATCAGTCATGGAGAAAACAAGCTGGTGCTCAACTAGATGCTTTACCTCCAGCACTCATAGTGCTGAAATGAATTAAAGAAGCTCCTGAAGGAAAAAAAAGGAATCATGATTGTCACCCAGCTAAGGCCCCTAAAAGCTGTAATAGGGACATTCCTGCATGAAACGCCCTGTGGCGGGCGTAATAGTGACACAAATGTTAGGGAAGGAACAAATCACCTGTTCATTGTCTTTAAGGCCCATATCTGCTATTGTTAATGAGGCCAAGTATTAGAAACTTAACAGATCATGGGCCTTAGGGGAAAACCTGCTTCTATTATTCTGCTAAATGAAAAAAGCAATGAAATAATGTTTGGTAACATATTGCTATATCCATAGATCAGTGAATTTCTTAATCTTCACCAGAGAAGCTCCATTTTGTAGTTGATTACAAGTAAAACAGAGACCCACAATTGAACAACATGCAGGAAATGAGATGCTTTAAAGTGCTCAGCTCTAAATGGGATGTTCTTATCACACTCCTTTCCACATAGCTCAGAATCTATGTGGAAGAGAGGGGCAGAAATATTTCAGGATCCACAGGTGGTAGACAAGTTTGAAATTAACATTTTCCAGACACAAACAGGACATACATTTTACTTTTGCTCTGCTTTCTCCTGCTACATGTAATTTCCATTCTCTTTAGGAACACTTAATTTCCTGATTTGATCAATATTTGTAATGCAGGAGGCACCAAATGTGTGAACAAGTGAATGAAGGGAATTCTGTATGATTTTACTTTGACCTATAAATATTATGGTTAAAAAGTTTTCCATTAATGTAATTTAAGCCATGAAAACACAGGTAATGAATAATCTTATACTGGCAAAACCTAAAGAAGTAAAACACACACACACACAGTACCACCATAAACACCATCACCAACACCAACACCAAAAAATTAACAGGAATTAACAGTTATTGGTCAATAATATCCCTCAGTATCCATGGACTCACAGTTATTTTCAGTTCCTCAGAATTGGTATTGCATAATTCTTTATTAAAAATGAAGACATTACATATGTTTTCTACCTAGTCTCAATCTTTCATAAGAATGTAGTTTTTCAACTAGCTGGCTAAATCTTGAAGTACAGTAGCTGTATATTATATTTTCAGGCAAATCAATAACAGCATTCACACTCTAGTGCATTTATAGATTATTTTTTCAAGAATTTTTCTTGGAATCTTTGTGGTAACATAGACTAAAACAAGAAGTGTTGAAATAATCACTCATATCAATAAAAGATACATAATCAGAGATTATCAGAAACAAGTGAGTTTTCAATAATTAATTAATATATTTCTCATTTATATGTCCCTTATGGATAAGAAATGTATTTCTCTCTGATTATATACATATTAATAATCTATTATTCATAACACAATATGCCCATTTAGGAACTTAAGCATACATGGTATTTTGGATGAAGATAGACATTTATGTGCTTGTTAAAATCAAATGTTCAAACTCGAAAGAAACTGATGGTTGTTGGAATGCATATAGTCATATTTATTAAGATGATTGCTGTTTGATGATATTCATGAAAAGGGTACCTGTGTTCTATAGCCTCTCTTACTGATTGGTTAATTTCACAATTTATTTCTTGAAACTGCATAGAAAAGATTTACAAAAAAAACATTAAAATTGTTTCGATATGTCTGAAACTTACAAAGCCAAATATTGTCTTCTCTAGTAGAGACTTTAACATTCCTCATTGGTTTAATGAAAATTGATAGTAGTAAAGTCTATATAACTATGCATAATCCCAGGAGCACAAACCATTCTAGTGAGAATGCGAAACAACCTCTATAGATTGACATAGAAAAAGCAATAGTAATATTTTATTTCATAAATTTGAAAAAAATTTCAAGTATTTTTATTAAGTTATGTATAGATAGATACTATCTTGTGGTAAACTGTGCAATATGATATTTTCTTAATTCTAGTTTTACAAAATATCTTGAATATTTCAATCTGATTAGCTTATTTAAATACTATGAAAATTTATTGGAATGGAACATCTAACAAAGTGGATTTCAGTTTCAAGGAGCTTCTGTGGGTTTACAATAGGTCCTTCTGCATATATGTTATGGTTACATAGGTTGGTGGGACTCCTTACAGTGGACGCTTGGCCTATCTGTGACACTTTTTCCTGCTTTTAGGCCTCTTTTCTTCCCTCTCAATTGCTTCATCCAGCCTTGATATGAGGGCATGTGCCTAGTTAGTCTTACTGTAACTTGTTATGCCATCTTTGGTCGATATCCCTGGGAGGCCTTGTATTTTCAGATGGGAAAGCAAGAGGGTGGAACTAGGGGAGAGGGGAGACTGGGGGGATTGCAATGGGAAGAGGGAGGAGAAACTGTTGTATGATGTAATATATGAAGAAAGAACAAACAGACAAATAAGAAGGGAAAGAAAAAAAATGGAAGAAAATCAAAACATTATGAATTATTTAGTTGGATGGTGGTGGTACAGGCCTATAATCTCAGAACTTGGGAGGTAGAGTCTGGCCAATCTCTGTGAATTTGAGGCCATCCTGGTCTACAGAGCAAATTCCAGGATAGCCAGGGCTACACAGAGAAACCCTGTCTCAGAAAACCAATACCAAAACCAAAAGAAAAAATAATAATTTAGACAATTGTTAAAGCAAAAGTAATAAAGGTATTCATATATTACATAGCCATTTCATATCATTTTTGTGCTATATCTTTCTATATGCCCAGCTATTGCAAATTTATAAACTCTGTTACAAAGTTTAAAACACCACTGGGAGATTGTGTATAGAATCAACATGATAAAACATAAAAAATTGGCCAAATAAATCCCCAGTCTTAGAAATTTGATTCACACTGTCGTTATTTAACTTACTTCAAAAATTTAATAAGACATGCTATGAACCAGGCATTCTTTTGGACATGTGAAGGAGCAGAAAATTTTCTCTCCCCATGGATCTTACATAAATAAGTAAGTAATGATTTCAGCAGACCACTAGGTGTTGAGTGCTATGGAAATAAAGTAGGGTTGTCTGAAAAGAAAGGAAAGTGATTGTCCAGGGTAACTAAACAGGACCAAGCTGTGAAGTCCTCATCCCACCCAAATCATGAAGCAGTGGGAGTGATGGAAGGAGAGTGGGCTCAAGGCCAGAACTCAGCTAACATACCTGCTGTTTTCAAGAAACAGGAAAAAGCTCTTTGTGGCTGGCATGAAATAAAGGGAGGAAGTGGTAGTGTTATATGTAGTTTGTAAATATTTAGGGATCAAGAATTTTTTTTCTTTAAAAAAAACAGTTGTGTAATGGCAGGGGTCAGCAGATGCAAAACTGTTTGCCAGTGTTTGTCTATGTGGCCTGTGTCATTCTCAGGCAATTATTACCACTTGTTAATAGGATTGTTATCCTTTTAATTAGCATTCTAATTAGTCTTTCCAGCTCTGCTGCTTATTCTCCAATTGATCTTTCCATAATGCATGCTCTGTCTCATTATCCCCAATTTGAAATTCTATGGTGACACTCATTAAGCTTGCAAAACTGCAAAGGTCTAAAGTGGTAGTAAAGGTTCTTTATAATTTGACCCTTGCAAGATATGTAGATGTCACTCCTCCCTAGGCCATAACACTTGTAGTTTACCAGAAATTTACTTTCCTATCTGTTTTCACCTGGAATTCTATTTAATCCTTTAAAATCCTGTGAATTTGCTGGGAAGTGGTGGCTCATGCCTGTGCTTTTAAGCCCAGCACTAGGGAAGTAAAAGCAGGAAGATCTCTGTGAGTTTGAGGCCAGTCTGGTCAACAGAGTTCCAGGACAGTCACGGCTACACAAAGAAACCCTACCTTAAACCACCCCCCACAAATCCTGTGAATTCTATATTCATGGCGACACTTCTATTTTCTTTAACTCTGTTTAAAGTAGGCAATACAAAATTGGCATTCTATATGTTTTTATAATCTTTTTTTACCTTACAATGAATGCAAATTAAATTATTTTGTTTTATATTTTGATATCTGTCTTTCTTATAGTTTGAAATCCCATAAAGGAAGGAACCTTATTTAACTTGACACATTTTTATCAATACTAAATGCTCCAAGATACTCTTATCAGAACAGTAAGTGTATCAATTCATTGATTAGTTAACCATGTGAGGAAGGTGTATATTTAGAGTAATCATTGAGGCCAAATCTAGTATAATTTAGTATACTATCTAGTATATACCTCATAACACATAATTCTGTGGCTACCATAGAATAGATGTAGTCTTTCATTGTTGTTGTTGTTGTTGTTTGGGTTTTTAGAGACAGGCTTTTTCCGACGCTTTGGAGCCTGTCCTAGAACTCAGTCTTGTAAACCAGGCTGTCTCCAAACTCACCGATATCCGCCTGCCTCTGCCTCCCAAGTGCTGGGATTAAAGGTGTGCACAGCCCAGCAGAATAGATGGGGCCTTAATGTATTGCTGTTGACCTCCATAGACACTTCCTTACAGATTAAATTCTACTGCTTCCCTGAAGCCATCAGGGTCTTCCACAATGAGTGAAGTTGTGTACTCAGCGAGTAGTATTTAAACAAGAAGAGAATTATCTCATCTTATTTGTGCATATTGTGCCCCAGACAAAATCAACTATTTGCTTTCAGTACAGCGCACTTTCTCTAAGCTTCTGTTCTACTTACTGCACCAGCAGTTCTCAGTTTTCCACATGTGAAACTTAAGAGAATTATTTTGCTATTTTGCATTGACATGCAAATGCTAAGTAGATGCTTGCCTGTATCAGATTGGAATTCAGGAATGTAGCTCATTTTGGACATAAAAACTTGTGTCATTAGCATAAGTAAGCAATTAAAAAAAAAACAAGAAACACCATAGAGTCAAAGTAGGAAGCATGAGTTACTTATGTCAGAATAATACATTTCTACATTTGTAATTAAAATTTAGACCAGATTTAAAAATCATCTACTAAAATGTAGGGGGTAATAAACTTTCCAGGAGCAAAAAATTATTGCAGGATGCAATCTCTAAAAACACTTTTAAAAAATTATACAGGCCAGAGAGAAAGCATTATCAATTTTTCTGATTAGGATCAACCCATCCTTATTTACCAAAATTAAAATATCATAGTTATGAGGCACTCCTAGAAGTTTAATAACTTCTTTGAGGCTATAATATAAGCAATTTCTATTTTTTATTGAAAATATTTTTATATAGTGTCTGATCAAGATTTATCTTCTCTTGTCTCCTCTCAGATCCTCCCCATCCCCAAATTCATCCAAGACTACACCTTTCTCTTTCTCTTTAGAAAACAATTAGACCAATAAAGCAAACTAACAAACCTGAAGGCAATGGAGGGAAAAAACAAACAAAAATAAAGTACAGGAAACACAAACACAACTCATAAAAAACCCCAAAAACTCAAACCATCATATATAAGTATAAGACAAATAAGATAAAAATGCCTGAACAAAGTTCTAATTTAACACTAGGAAGTAAACTTAGGGAAATCTTCACCATAAGTGGTAAAATATGTTGTAAGTAGTTTCCAAGATGAGTTCAGAGAATGAACATGTGTGTGTGTGTGTGTGTGTACTTGCAAACACAGTTTTTTTTAAGAAAATGCAAAATAGATGGGAACTTATCTCATTTTTTGCTTGTTGAGTTTCATCTGTGAGTTAATGATTATAGATGTGTTATTAGTCTTGTGTTTTGTGTTACCATATTACAGTTACAGATACTTGGAACTCTTTAATAATTTTAAAAACATAGATGTGATTCTGTTTTTAATTCCAAAAATAGGAGGAGAAAGAATACTGACCAAATCATCATGGATGAATTAATTAAAGCAAGCTATTTATTTGTTTGCACAGGCTGCCTCCCCATATACTGGGATTTGAGAAGTCATCAGTGGATATAAATAAAACAAGGTGTTCATAGCTCAGGGCTAGGCAGTTTCCAAATGGGTGTTGTGGTGGACAAAATAGGTAGGATTACAGGAGCAGAATATCTTAACGAGTAAGTCATAAGGACCTCCTGAAACAAAGCCATGGTTTCAAGGTGGGCATAACATGGTAGTCAAAGCAAAAGTAGTCAAAACAAGGTGGCCATATAACCTTCTGAAACAAAGGTAGGGTCCAAGATGGTTAGAAAAAACATCTTTTTAAAACAAAAGGCAAGATTCCTGGGACAGGCAATACAGAGCCATTGTAGTTGAGAATACAGGTGGGGCATATTACAATCCTTGAAAATTAGAGGTTTAACGACAAACAGGAATTAAACTAGTTTGTCTTTAATATAAGATGACTTTTAAGCCTAAAATGAAGATAAACTGGTTTTCCCCATCAGAAAAAAATGGTCATTTAATCGGAACATACTATATTCTGAATTAGTATCTTTTGTATTTAGTGATTTCAATTACTTTTTTTCAAACATCTTTCTAATAGCTTTCTATATCATATCGATTCCACATGCTCTTCTGTTCCCAAGGGAGCTAAAATGTTTCTCAAATTTTGGTTACTGATTATAACAATTTTCATTGGATTCATAAACTTTCTTTTGCTAAATAATGAACATACAGCTGTGAGGTGCTTAGGTCTGTTTTTCTCTCTCATCCTTCTCATTAGTCCTCAAATCTCATTAACAAATCTATTTTGTCATTAACTCTTAAGCCTTGAACACCTGTGAAGTCAAATCATCTTGATGTGTTCCTCATTGGCATCTTTTTCTCATAGTTCTGATTGTTTCCTGTCCTTGAATACATTGTTTAGAGGAAAGAGTGGAGGGACTATGGAAGGGAGAAAAAGAGAGAGACCTAAAGACCTTTCATGTTAAGTGTTACTCAATTACTGTTTCTTAAAGTCATTTTCAGCCACTTTCCTTTCAGTATCAGATTCAGCTTCTTTTTTAATCTTATCTAAAGAATTGCTCTTTTCTCAGGCATTTTAACTTTTCTCTGGTTAGTGCTTTGTTCTTTTACGACCTGTGTCTTTGCCTCTAATGTTTGCACTTATTTCATATGGTCCTCTCACTTGTTCTTTGATATCTACTTCTTCTTACTTTGGTCCCTGCCATATCTCAACCTCTACTTTGAATGCCTCATTGGAAACAAATATGCAGTTTATTCTTTTTGACATTTCAATATTTTCTTTCCCTTGAGGCTATTTCCTTTGCTCTTTTGGCTTGTTCCTTCATGATATGAATTGTTCACAAAAAATATATCATTCTTGTATATATATATATATATGTGTGTGTGTGTGTATTTTAAAAATCTTCAGTATTAAACAAGAGTCTATTACTGTTCATGCTCTTAAAATACAATAATTTTTGAGATATTAACTGCCATGAAGACAAGCATTGTACTCTGTCAAATTTCACTTAGCAATGTATCCAATAATTCTGAAAGCTACTCCAATTGATCTTTGTTTTGTTATACATTGACTTAGCAACATAACAAAATACGGGATTCTAAATGTATTGAAATATGAACTTGAATCACTTCAAGTTACTTCTTACCTATTTATCCTTTTCTGGAACACATGAGAAGCCCTTCCTAAGACATAGAATCCCTTATTTGCCATTGAACTTTCTTTCTGGCATTCTCTTTTAAACATCATTTATTAGTTGTATAAAATAAAGGGTTTCATCATGTCCTTTTAATAAATGTATATCATATCCTTTGATTCTATTCACCCACACTAACCTTTCTAATCACCTTCTTCTCCAATTTGTTCCCTTCTTTCCTCTTTCTAATTAGACCCAATTGTATTTTGATATCTTAAAAATTAAATATATTATGCATATGAAAGAAATTGTGATATATGTGTGTTTATGAGTCTGACTTATTTTACTTAACTCAGCAATCTCCTGTTCTAACCATTTTTCCAAACATGACATGATTTTTTTATTTCTTCCTCTGCTTATTTTCAACCAAGTATTTCACTCATAACTTTAAATCTACCTCCTGTAACTGTATCTGAGTAGCCTGTATGTACTTTGTTGGTGAGCTATCTTTCCTTTGTCTTCCACAGGAAATATTTCTTGTTCTCTTTCTTTTTCCTTTTGCATGCTGAATTGTGAAGATGATCCAATTGTATTTCCTTTTCTTTTCCTGTGACATGTCCTTGGTCATTTACTTTTTATTTTTGCTAGTGTTTCTCTTATCAGGAAACACTGCTGAATCTATTCCTATATACAAAGCTAAGTTTTCCAACTGCTCTATTCTTAAATGGTCTAATGAGAATTATATCATGTTTTTAGCTCTCTTCCAGATAGCAGCAATAATATTTCTCTGTAACTTAACAATAATATATTGACAGGTGAAAAATACACTGCACACTTTTTCAGATTTGTCATTAATTATTTCTGTCTGCAGCACCAGTTATCAAATATCTCCAACTTTTACTGAGCTGCTTTGTACTTAATTGTAATTTCAAAACCAATGTCTTAATCTTTCTCTTTAGAATCTTAAGTCTTGACCAACCTTTTCTTTCTTCTTTTATATTATCAATAAACATTTTGTTTGAAACTCATGGAAAGAAAAATGATAACTGTTACATGAGAAATGCACTAACCCTATATTCTATAGTGTGACTAACATATTATAAGTAGAATTATATAATTGGTGGGTCTTCTTTGTGAGATAGAGAAATTGAGGTTGAAAATACTCAGGCTAATACAGGAGTCATATCAGAAAGATATGAAAAAGTCTGAGCTAGCATACAATGGAGTCATGAATGAGATGACTGACTTTTATAAAAGACATAGTAAGATTGATAATGGAGAAATTGTGTAGCTGGTTGACTACCAGAAATGCAAGGGGAATAAAATTGACAGAAAATTTCTTAGTCTGAACATCCAGGATGATGTTGGTATGATATTGAAAGTGAAAACTACCTACTTTAATAAGCAAAATAAAAGAAACTTCAAGTTTCACGGGAAAATAAATTATTTATTTTGAAAAATGGTAGAATTCTATTAGACATTTCCAACAGTTGAGAAGATTATGAGTCTAGAAATAATTTGCAAATTTGGAGATGGATCAAGATATCACAAATTAAAGTGTTTTTGAAAGATGTTATGTTACTCAGTTCTTCAAGTCCAAGGATTACATTACTGTTGTCAAAGTTCCAATGTTTAAGATACATTTACAGATGAAGGTTTCCTTCAGTCCCAGTCCAGCTGGCCTTGGTGAGCTCCCATT
>LOEQ01003648.1:6168-17538 GCA_001685075.1 Bramus lutescens | reverse complement strand
TCTTTCCTGACAAAAAGAAACCCACATTACAAGATTTTTGAGGAATTTTGCTTTTAGGCTTCTTCTTTTTACACTTGAAAAATCTGGCCTGGGCTGAGCCTGGTCATTCATTATCTTAGATCATTTTCAGCAGCTGTGGTAATTTGAAGAAAAATTGCCCCCATAGGCCTATTGGGAGTGACACTGTTAGGAGGTGTGGCCTTGTTGGAACATTGTGGTACTGTTCAAAGAAGTGTGGTTGGCTTTGAGGCTCAGAAGCTCAAGGCAAGCCTAATGTGTCTCAGTCTCCCTGCTGCCTGCAGATCAAGATGTAGCACCCTGAGCTCCTTCCCCAGCATCATATCTGTATGCATACTTCCCACAATGATGATAATGGACTAATCCTCTGAACTATAAGCCATTCTCACTTAGATGTTTTCCTTATAAGCAATACCGTGGTCATGGTGTCTCTTCACAGCATTAAATCCCTAGCTGAGGCAGAAGTACTCATATTTTGAGGCCCACTTAGAGACCTAACAATTGTCACATTCTTCTTGGTTTGAAATGTGGGCATTTGGGAAGTTACAGAAAATACTCAAAAATTTTCTCATATTGCAGTTTTAAAGAATTCTATTTCAGAAGAGATTTATAATTTTAAATATCCAAATATATTGACAATTTGTCTCAGTGGTGTAGCTATGGAATATGGCATTTTATTTATTTACTTATATATTTATTCTCTTATACAATGCATCCTGATCTCAGCATCCCTATAGCAGGCTTTTCCTTTTAGGCCACCAACCAGCTCCCAAATTAGGACACAGAGACTTCTTATTAGTTACGAATGCTCAACATTATCTTATTCTTGCTTTCTTAGCTCTTATAACTTAAATTAACCTGTTTCTCTTAATCTCCATTTTGCCTCAGGGCTTTTTACATTTTCTTTCTGTATGTCCTACTTTTACTGCTTCTTCGCTGTCTGTCTGGGGGCTGCATGACTGACTTATCCAGAGTGCCTCCCACTTGTTTTCCCTTGATAGCTCCGCCTTCATTTCTCCTCTCTTTTCTAGATTTCTTTTCCTATTTATTTTCTCTGATATCCAGACTAACTTATCCTTCTACTGCCTAGCTATTGACCATTTAGCTTTGTTATTAGACCAGTTAGGTACGTTAGGCAGGCAAACAAAAGCAACAACACATATTTTCATAATCGAACAAAGGCAGTAGAAACAAAAGCAACACATCTTTACACAGAGTAATATTCTGGGGCATAAACAAATGTAACACATCCATACATATTTAAAATAGTATACCACAAACCTGTCCTCCCTCCTCTCCTTCCAGTCCCTTCCTCACATCTCCTTTCTCCTCCAGATACACTCGTCCTCTGTTTCTCTTCAGAAAAGGGCAGAACTCCCAAGGATATCAACTGAACATGACATAACAAGATGCAATAAGTTTAGACACAAACCCTTATCTCAAGGCTAGACAAGGCAACCTAGTAAAAGGAAAATGATCCCCCACCTCCCATTTCCATTGCTAGCAATTCCACAAAGACCCCAAGCAGTAAATGGATGTGGAGCTTTTCTTTTGTTCCAATTGCCCATTCTTAAATAGTTATGCAAATGTTTACATTAATTACAAAATATTCAGCCTATAACTCAGGCTTACTATTAACTAGTTATTACAACTTAACTCATTTTTATTAGTCTAAATTTTATCACATAGCTTGTGGATTTACCTGTTCTGTAGCATCTTTCTTCCCCAGGAGCTGGTTCATCATTCTCTCTCAATTCCCCCTCTGCATCTCTGTATTTTCAGTTTTACATTCCCACATAGCATTATTCTGCCTTGCTATAGGACAAATCAGCTTTTTTATTAACCAATGAGAACAATATGTATTTATGGTATAAACAAGGATTTTCTCACAGCACCAAGCTAAACAAATACAATGTATATTCAGAGGACAAAGCACAGACCCATGTAGGATTCATTTTTCCATGAAGGGTAACAAGACGGAGTTACTGTTTCTGGAAAGAATTGTCTAAAGAGAAATTTAAAGGAAAAGGACTTTTGGAAATAGGCCAAGTTCAAGGATCTGGACTTACATATATGCTCATTCTGAATACCCATTGTGGCTAGAAAAATTTTCACCAAGTCATTTGAAAATTTGTCAGGTAAATGATTTAATGGGTAACAGTGTTTAATGTAAAATTTCTGAATTCAGATTCTCAAAATACACATTAAAAGGTAGATACCTATTCATGTCTATAAGTCCAGAATTAGGAGTCAGAGAGAGGTGGAGCTTAAGAACTGTTTGGACAGCACGTTTGTCTGAAATGGCAAATTTCTGGTTCAGTGAGAGACACTGTCTCGGGATTATAGGCTGTAGGGCTAGATATAGTGGTGCCTGGGAGCCAGAGGAAGGGGGATCTCTGTGTGCTTGGGACCAGCCTGATCTACAGAACAAGTTCCAGGACATCCAGGACTACACAGAGAGACACTGTATCAGAAAAATAAATTATGTTATATTTTTGTAATATGTGTTTGGGGGGTGAGTGTGGGTGTGTATTGGATAGTGATGGAGCAGGATGCCTCAAGCCTTCCTCTATTCTCTGCATTAGTGTTGGTGGAGGTTTATGTCTTGCCTGGTTCCAGAATAAACACACAGAAACTATATTATTTGCAATACTGGTTGGCCAATAGCTTAAGCATATTTCTAGGTAGCACTTGCATCTTAAATTAACCCATTCTTATTATTTTACATTTTATCATGAGGTTCATGGTTTCCCAGTAAGGTTCATGACAAACAGCTCACATCTTTCTTTTCAGGCAGCTACATGGCTTCTCATTGACTCTGCCTACTATCTATCTATCTATCTATCTATCTATCTATCTATCTATCTATCTATATTCCACCTTGGCTGCATTCTGTTAAACCATTGGCTGAAAGCAGCTTTTTTAATCATTAACCAATAAAAGCAACACTTATACAGAAGAACTTCCCACGCCATATTAGAACACAGAAACACAGTGTACATAATAAAAAATTTTGTTGTATAATCACTGAGTTCCTTTGCAATCAATCTTAGGTTAAATAACTGTAAGTTACATATTTTTGACTTTATTCCAAGGGCATTCATGATGGCTAATCTAGGATATAAAATTTAAATGATTTTTTAACAAAGTATGCTCTAATAAAAAGTCTAAATTGGATTTTTTGTTATAGTCTATATAGAAGCATATATGAATAATTGAATAATTGTGTAATCATGGGTGGAATTTCTTAGGTAATTATTTTTTTCTGATAGATAACTGAAATAATGAAAGGAAGTAGGAATAATGGATGATATTTAGGTTTCAAAATAACATAAATATATTGCAATATATATTGCACATTTATTCACACACAGACATCTACATGGATATATATTTGTGTATGTATATATGAAATAAGCATAAATGTTTGTGTATAAATACATATCTGTTAAATTACTGCTCCTTTGAATTTTACTAATTTTGTATTTACTGTGTGTCCATGTTTTAAAAATCTAAATGTGTATTTTATTCAATGACTTCTGAAATTCTTTAGAATTCAGAGAATTTCTAAACCATAGGACAGATATGTTTATTAAGAATCACTTATCATAAGCTGACTTTTATTGTTTGAGAATTCTTGGGATTTAGATTCATTGTACCTTTGAATTAAATGAATAGTGCTGATCTGTATCATGCAAATTTATGTGTATGTGAGTGTATACATATGTTTGTAAATGCATGTATGTGTCTGTGTATTAATTACACAGGCTATCTAAATGCTGAATTGTGAATCCTTTGAAGTATTTTTGCTTATCATATTTATAAATACATGCAAAAATCTGATTTATCTAGTATCCTTTGCATTAAACAGGTTATGTGTATTTCAATTTCTTACCTATGTTTGTAGGTTGACAAAATGAAACACAATTTATTTGGAATTCTTACTACAGGTCTAGTTCTATAAAATTCTGGTTTTTATCAACTTGACTTCATTGATTTTATGCACTGTGATCTTTACTTTGTATTATATAAAAGTTGATATGTTGATACGCAAACACATCTGCTGCTTGGATAGTAGTTATTTTAGAACTGACTCTTTTCAAGTCAGTAATGAGATCAAAAATTGATACTGTGTGCTCCTGTTAGAATTTCCTATTATACAATGGAAAAAATGAAGCATCTTCAACAAATGGTGTAGGCATAATGGGATGTCAACATGTAGAAGAATGAAAATAGATCCATATCCATCACCATGCACAAAACTCAAGTCCAAATGGATAAAAGACTTCAATACAAATCTGACCACACTGAACCTGATAGAAGAGAAAGTGGGAAGTAGCCTTAAATGCAGGGGCACAGGAGACCATTTCCTAAATATAACCCCAGTAGCTCAGACACTGAGAGTACCAATAAATAAATGGGACCTCCTGAAACTGAGAAGCTTCTGTAAAGCAAAGGACACTGTCAATAAGACAAAAAGGCAACCTATTAAATGGGAAAAGATCTTCACCAACCCTGCATCAGATGAAGGACTGATCTCTAAAATATATAAGAAACTCAAGAAATTAGATATCAAAATTCCAAATAATCCAATTAAAAATGGGGTACAGATCTACACAGAGAATTAAGGAAATGTTCAGTGGGGAGGGGTCAGGGTCAGGGTCAGGACCTGGCGTGCTGGGATTTGGAGTTCAGACCAATGCAACTCCCAGGCCAGGGGGAGCTGGGATGGATGCCAGGGACCGTGATGATGCTCCCAAATTAAATTCACAATAATATTTTTTAAAAATCCAATTATTATGGGATGAAAGTCCTACTGTGAATAATTCAACATTAAATTCAAGTTGTTTGAGAAAAATATATAAAAACTCATTGTTTATTTTGTTTGTATGTTTCCTGAAATTTTAGTGTTAGTGTTGGTGTTATAATTAAAATTTATGATGAGGATTTTAAACCTACTGAATAGATTTTCTTGATCTATATAGCAATGTAAGCATAGCAAACAAGTTTTTTTTCATAGAAATTTTCTATTCATTTGTAGAAGGGATCTCTAAAATCAAATTGTTGTCCCTAAGAAGTGTTAAAAGACAAAAATTTTAGAAAAATGATGCAAAGTGTCATAGTTAGAAAAAGCAGCCTCTGCATTGCTTTCTACTTATAACATGAACAAGAACAGCATACAATATTCAAGATGAGTAGAGCAATCACATGTTCATGTGGAAGGGATGGAAATGCTGAACTGTACTTGAGAAAGCTAAGAAAGAAGTCCTTGTTATTTTTTCACATTACTTGGCACACTGAATATCACACAGATCCATGTGAAGCTTTGCACCTATATCTACAATTAAAAATTGCTATACATTTTTTCATTCAATAAAGCATTGTGTGATACCATATTGTCCTCTTAGGTTTCAAACTAATAGTAAGTCAAAACAGTTGTCATTTCCAGTTTGCAGTCCTGAGTATAGGAAGATATTAGTAAGAAAGTTCTTCACTTTTATCACATGAATTTATAAATATATAAAAACCAAAATCATGACTGAGGAATATCGCTAGATGATATTATTTGAAATATTCCAAGACCACATTGTAATGTTCCTGTCAAAGTCTTTCATCATAAAGACACTTAGGTCTATAGTGCTTAAGTAACTTGGGAAATATCTTATTAATAATGGCTACTGTGGATGATGTGAACCTGAATTTAGCAATAAGTTCTTGTTCCACATATTAACATGCTATCTCAGAAGTCTATAGTATAAATCACTATTCTCTCAATCCACATAGGAATGCTGTCTTCATCCAGTTTTCAAAAAACATGGTTATTTCCTCATAATCTCAATGTTTTCAGATCTCTGAAAGAATGAAAATGTTTAGTCAACTTGAGAGAAAGTATGATAGTGAGTCACTTCTGTGCATATGGTGAGCTGGGGAGGATGTAGTTTTTATTGCTTCTAAAGCTTACACAATTTTGGATCTAATCTGTAAGCAAAAATGACACACAATTGCAGCCAGAAAATTCAGAATAGACTTTTCAAAAGAATCCTGTATAATATAAAGACCCTCAAACTCATGCCTCAATTTCTATGTTGATTGAGTCAACTGAAATTATGTACTTTCACTTGTACTTTTTGGATGAAAGTGTTATTTCTCTTTATAAAATTTTATTGTTGAATGCAACCAAAGAGTAGCCTTTTCTTTCAATTCAAAATTATATCATTCTAGTGTATATAAGGAATTTAAATCTTAACATCATATTTTACATGTGTAGAAATGAATAAGGAAACACTGGCTATATTTATCAGTGCAGCCATTCTTTATAAAACACTATTCAGAAAGATCTACATAGAGAGACGAACTATTTTAAAATTTTAATTTATAAATGATTTAGGTATTTGATACAGTGTGATATGTTTTATCCATATAGATAATATATAATGATCAGATCTAACTTTATGTATTAGCTAAAACATTTATTATTTCCTTGAGGTAGTAATATTCAAATTTCCTTTACTGCATATTTTGAAATATTCATTAAGTTATTGTCAATTAAATTTAGTCTACTGTGTTCTGTAACAGTAGAGTATAATAATCTTACCTAATTGTAACTCCGTACGTGTTACCCAATTTTTATTGTCCTTTCTTCAATTCTTCCCCAGATGCTAGTAACCAATGTCATGGCCTCAATATATACACAATAAACTTTTGTTTTGAATATGTATCCATTATGTATTCATATTCGCAGATGCAAGTGTGCATACACATATACATGCTTGTGTAGGCCCAATGTTGATGTTTGATGTATTTCTTAATGATTTATACTTTATTTATTGAGATATAGTTTCTTTATATTTTCATCTAGAGCAGAGAATCTTCTCTTCTCTCTCTAAATCAATCTATTTATCTTCACTGCTGAGATTATGGTTGGATACCATATATGCTCAGTTTTTATGTGAGTTGTAGGGATCTAAACATTGATCCTCATACATGTGTGACAAACTTTACATTGATCCATTTCCACAGTCTGAGATAAAGTAATACTATTGATTCTGAAAGGCTAAAAAATGTTATTTGATGCATTTGACTCTTATAATCTGTGTATCTATATATTTTTGAAAATTATTGGATTATAAATTATTTAACCTCTCTTTCTCCATTTACAACTTTAGGTCAAGTGAGAATGTGTTATTAATGAGTTTTTATAAAGTTATCAGTTCTAATATTCAGAAAAACAATGAATATGCAAAATATTGTTTTTCCATAGATGTTCACTGTTAGTATGCCAGATAGAATGCATGATGAACATAGAAGAAATAAAAGTAATATTTCACATTCATTACACAGTGTTTTGAGAAAGGCAAGGTTGTTATTTCATTTCCTACTGTTTTGAAGACTATAAGTTGCAGGATATGACCTTATTTCCCTGAAGTAACATATCTGGGATTGAAAGTCTGGATTTCAAACACAGAGAGTCATAGGTTTTCATTATATCACCATGTCTTTCCCAAAGACCTGTGGAAGTTTACAGCATACCCACTGTCTCTCCTAACCTACAAATGACCACATGCTGAAGATCTTAAAATTTAGCTTTTTTACAACTGATTGCCTTTGAGTTATTTAATTAGAATTCTCAGATTTTGGCAGGATAATTGTCAACCCAGCATATTTTAAATAAGCACTGTGTTTAGAAGAGAAAATTGAAATGAGCGGATAGAAGACAATAAACACAGGCATGATTGTAGCATCTAGAATATATTGCTTGCTGACCAATTTCAGAGAGGGTGTTAGTCATCATGAATTAATTTTTCACATGAATTGGCTGAAGAAAAAAGCAGGATTGCAATGAAACAAAAGCAAATGCAATATAGTAAAGATTTGGAATTATCCCCAATCTGACATCCTTTTAGAACCAGGGACACTTTTAAGCATCTCTCCTCAGACTCGAGGTTCTGAAAGTAGAATTTATTTTCTAATAATAAAATTTGTAAAGCAGTGATAAAAGCAAAATGAATTTTGAATAAACATGATATTATATTACAGCTTAATTTATGAGAAAATGTTTTTCTTCTGAGGATATTATCTAACTTTTATATTATAATATCAATATATATGTTAGCATTATATAATATCCATGACAAAACTAATTTTGTGATATATTATACTGTCAGTATAATGCCATGTATTATATATACACATATGTGTGTGTCTGTGTATGAACAATTAATTTGTACAATTTCATTATGTACCAATATGCTTACCCAATGAATCTTAAAACTTGTGACTTTTGCTTTTCAAATCTATTCATAAAATATATCAATTGGAATTAAATCCAACTACCTACCATCTCCCCGCTTTTTTTCTAATTGAGCATTACCAAAATAATACATTTATATTTACATTCTTATTATTTTTTCAGAAAATATAATATATCATGTTTTACCCTCTCCCAGTTTCTCCCAGAGCCTATTCACATCCTTATTCACCCAAATTCATGCTTTCTCTCTGTGTATTTTTGTTTCTCTGACTTTCTCTGCATGCCCCCCTCTCTAAAACAAACTCCAAGTCAAGATAAACAAGACAACAAAAAGTATCAAAATGTAACAAAACTCCCCCAAAAATCACTTAACTAGAGTGAGCATGATATAGTATCTCAGAATTTATTTTCTTTGGGTTATGTATTTTATTACATTATTAAATATTATTTTGCTTTTCTTTTGTATCTTTCTAATTCTGACTTCTGCATCTTCACACTCAGTTATGACACACTGAGCTTTCTTTCCTTCCACTTGGTACTTTAAAACTCACTGAAATAAAATATGCTCACACACTTATCACTAAATTTATCATTTAATTTCTCTTCCATTTATAGTAGATGAACTGCGATCCAAAACCAAATCCAACATTTATATTTTCCAGCTGTCTCAGAACACTTTTATGAATATATGAATATAACCTTTTGTCACATGGTTAGGAAACTGTCACCTCATTTGACAGCCTTATGGATTCTACACAGTATTATATAATGGAGGACTCCAGGGAAACATGGCCCACCAAATGAACTAGGCAGGCCTCACATTTGCTCACAGAGACAGAAGCATGAAGCATGGGGCCTGTTATCAGTCTGCAACTGTCCTCCTCTGCATATGGCTGTTAGCTTGGCATTCTTGTGAGACTCCTAAGAGTGGGAGCTGGTGTACCTCTGACTCTTTTGTCTGCTCTTGAGACATTTTTCCTCCTATGGATTGGCTTGTCCTGCCTCTACATGAGGATNGGATTTTGCCTTGTATTTTGTCTTGTCCTGTCTGGCTGTCATCTCTTGGAGACCTCTTTCCTGAAGAGGAAATGGGGAGGAGTGCATCTGTGGGAGCAGGAAGGTAATGGGGAGCTGGGAGGAGTGGAGTAGGGCGAAACTGTAGTATGAATGTATTGTATGAGAGAAGAAAGTATTTTCAATAAAATGTTCACACACACATACAGATTGTCTACATTTAATTTGTTTGCCATCTCATTTTTTTATTGTCTCCATATCCAAACCTAACTGTATATTTATTCATTGCAAAATGTTTACATTAATGTTGTTGATGAATTTGGTATTACCAATTCTAGTGGTCATTTCTTCCTTCTCATTTGACTTGCTCCTTTGTGTAATTTGACCTAACTGATCACTTCATGTCAAAACAATTTTTTTTCTGATTTTCTTACTTTCTGATTCTTACTTCCTACTTTGCTTTATAGATTCCCCAAAGTGCACTCCTACTCTCCCGGTCTTGCCTCTGAATTAGTGAATTCTCTCCTTGCTGTGATAAAATACCTAACAAAAGATGCTGGAGAAATAGCTCAGTGGTTAGGAGTGCTGACTATTCTTACAGAGACCCTGATTTCAGTTCCCAACATACACATGATATCTCACTGCTATCTATAACTCAAGTTCTGGTTCCATTCTCACACTGACATACATGTAGTAGAACACCAAAGCATATAAAATAAGAATAAATAATTTTTTTTTAAAAATGCCCAACTAAAGTACAGAAGGAAGCAGAAGGAAGGAAGGAAGGAAGGAAGGAAGGAAGGAAGGAAGGAAGGAAGGAGGGCTTATTTAAAGGTTCTGCAACCTTCTCTAACTGGGGTCCAAGGGTACAAACATATGAGCTTATGATGAACATTTCATATTTAAATTACATATTATATTATGTTGGAGTTTCAGAGCTTAAATCTGAATCTGTCTGACTTACTTTCCTTCCTGTGGCAACATTTAGTTCTTAGGCTTTTAATAAAGCATACTTGTGGATTACCTGAAATACATGTCTACAGTTCAGACTATTTCATTTCCTAACTACATCACTTATGCATTGAAACAAAAATCTGTTATTTCACATACTGCACACACAAATCCAAGCACAAAGTAACTGTGTTATGTGGCTCAGTGTTTCTTACACAACTTTATAACTGGCTTTTGCACAAGTCATCTCAAACTTCCTAGTCCACCCAATTTTCTAACCATTCAACTCTTTAAAAGTTATTGAACTAAGGTTTTGTTTGCTATTTGCTGGAAGTCACACACACACACACACACACACACACACATTGCCATATGGCCATAAGGGCTTTCCTACAAGGCACATATCAGTATGGCAGTTGGCTTCATCAAAAAGTGCAAACAAGAAAGCATCAACAATATAATTGTGTTTTGTAACTTCGTCTCGAAAATGATATTCCATCACTCTTCCTTCTTAATTAGCAATGAGGTAGATTTCACTCTTAAAAAGAAGAAAATCAGTTAGTCACTCCCATAATTTCTGCACCATCAGATGCCTAGTAGAGCTGGAGACCCATACCCTGAGGAGGCAATCCCCTCTGAGGGCCAAGATTCACAGAGAGCTTACCCTGGAGACCCAGAATAGAATCAAACACTAATGACAATAAGAGACACAGAGGCTTCATCCAGCAACTGATGGGAACTGTTGTAGAGATCTACTCTCAAACAATAGGCTGACCTTGTGGAATCCTGTGGAAGAGGGGAAAGAAAGATTGCAGCAGCCGGTTGGGTTAAGGACACCACAAGGAAAGCCAGAGCACCAATTGCCTATCCTCATAGGGGCTCACAGAGACTGAACCGACAACCAGGGAGTCTGCATAGTACTGAAATTGGCCCTCTGCATATGTTAAAGTTGTGTATCTTAGTCTTCATGTACAACTCCTAAGAGTGAGAGTAGGGTATGTCTCTGACTCTGTTGCTTGCTTTTGCGACCTGTTCCACCTACTGGAGTGATTCACCCAACATTAATAGAAGAGGTTTTTAGTCTTACTGCTATCTATGGGATTCCCACACGTATCTGAAAAAAAAAAAAACAGTGG
>LOEQ01003647.1:58169-116863 GCA_001685075.1 Bramus lutescens | reverse complement strand
TCTCTCTCTCTCTCTCTCTCTCTCTCTCAGGTTTACTGTGAGTCCCTCAAAGAGAATTACACTTCCATCTTCTAAAATCCCACGCTTTCTCCCGCTCATCTTTTGTCGCTCATCAGAGCTTCTGAAATGAAGCTACGTTTTCGCCCTCCCTAGACTGGAAGTCCCCTGAGGGAGAGGGAGCCATCTAATTTTTCATAGGCTGCATAATGTTTAAGATGACAGCCATTCACCCTTCTCGCACCTTGGATTTCATTGTCTGCCCCCCTTTATCTGCTTTAACCGATATTGTTAGAGATCCTTCCATCTGGGAACATCTGGCTCAGCCTCCTTATGATCTCCTTCCTGCAGTTTCATCTCCATCCCCTCCATGTGCCTTACCCTACCTTTTATCTGCTGTCACAGCAAGGCGACAACTTGATTTATACTTTCTCTCATACACACACAATTTCTCATTTAAATGCCCAGAAATTCTGCCTGGCTGTTGGTCTAAGAATAAACAAATCTTGTCCTTGACACCAGGCTACCTGGTCCCCACTCTGTATTTTCTGCTTGTCTCCCTGTTCGTGCTCACACAGTGGTTCCTGCTGACTCTCTGTCCAGGCCTCTGCATGTGGACATACCTCCTTTTTAGTTAAACCCTGCCTCTCTAGTTCTTTCTGTGTCCCTCTGTTCCTTTGCTTGGATGTTCACCTCTCTAATTTCTTTTCTTTGATTTTTGCTTTATACTAAGGTAACACCACTGCCTTGAAATTTATCCCAACACCTCACTATCTTTTCTGCTCTACCCACCTGTAACCAACCCAAGGCAGAACGCTAGCCTGTGGGGTTGAATGCATGGATAGTTCTCAGATCTGCTTCTCTCTGCCTCTGCTTTTATCATCACAACAATCTCAGCGGCTCTACATGACAGATCCTCAATCAGTCTCTTTTCTGACTTCTTTTTTGGGTAAATAGTGAAACCCAGAGGTGCCTTTTCCATGTTCAAAACTGTTTCTTGTTAGTAAAGATAAGAGCTCAGCCTTTCCAGGCCCTAAAGCTCATCTAAAATCCAAGGTTAGCCCCTGTGGTTTTGTTTCGCAGCATGTCTGTGTTAGTGACATACCAGTTCTCGGTGACGTCACATAGACTTCAGGAGAGGCAGCTAAGGTAAGAGGGGCTTTAGGTTCAGTGAGTAGGGAGAGTTAGGCATGGAGGAGAGACACGGAGGCAGGATCTTGAGGCTCTTTCTCAGTGTACGGGTAGGTCAGAAAGCTGAGACGAATCCAGATGCTCAACTGGCTTTTCCTTTTCCCTCCTTATCTAGTCCATGTTCCAGACCCCACGACGGTGCCACTCCCATTTCAGACTGAGCCTACTCCCTCAGATGAACCCTCTCTGGATACACACTCATAGACATTTTTCCATTGGCCAGACTATTTCTTCACATTCTACTATTGTGTTCTGTGATGTCCTCAAATAGGTCATGTTTCCTTGATCCTTCTTTCTTAGAACACTTGCCAAGCTCATGTGTTCATTCTGGAGTATCCTTAACCCATCTACCCGACTAATCCAGACACAGGTTTAAAGTCACATTTCAAACCTAAGTTCTTACAGCCATCTCTCAATGGTCTAGAGCAGGGGTTCTCAACCTGTGGGTCTTGACCCTTTTGGGTGGGTCGCATTACTGCGGCTAACAGTAGCAAAATTAGAGGTATGAAGCCGCAATGAAATGATTTTATAGTTGGGGGTCCCCACAACAGAAGGAACTATATTAAAGGGTTGTAGCATTCAGAGGCAAAGAACCACTACAGACTCCACTGTGTCTTCCTGGAGTGAAAAGACACGACTTGATCCCTGTGTACACAGTGAACTCTTCACAAAGCCAGCCATACATAATAAATGTGTTAGTGATGTTATTTTCCTTATAATTTTGTATGACAAACTGCTACCCTGTTTCTTGGCTATGGGCCAGAGCTTGCTTCCTTAAACTATAATCTCTTGTGCCCCCATGTGATTCATGGAGAGGAGAAAAGCACCACTAAATGCATCCTTACTGACTGACATTTCAATATGGAGGCCTGCCACAGCCTGTCATCCCTGGCATCACACTCTTATTCCCAGCTCTGTTTCATTTGTCAGAGTGAATTTCTAGCCTGGTTTAAGGCACCATCTTCTAAGGTTATCTAGGGCTGAACAAATCCAGAACCAGAGTCCAACATGGCGGTTCACACTTGTGATCTAAACACTCAAGAGGTGGAGGCAGAAGGGTTGCTGTGAATTTGGGCGTGAAGTTGGAGAACTTCCTAGGCTATAGTATGAAAGTATGTCTCTAAAGAAAAAATAAATAGGAAAAACAGGAACATCTGATATGAAGAAATATTCAATAAGCACCACGCAGCTCCTCCTTCTAAGGTGCTATTCATTCTCCTCCTTAGGCACACTCCTTGTACCTGCCTTCAGGTTCTGTGAGGAATGCCACTCTCTCCAGAAAGCCTCCCGTGAGAAGGTCAAGTCTTGCTACAGCCTCCCCTAGCAGATTGCAGCCTCGTTCTTTGAAGAATCCTAGTTGCAGTCCTGTTATTCGTGGCTACATTGTGACTTTAGTGGACACATAGATTGATGCATGGTGACTTTCCTCCCTGCATCTTCAGCTCTGTGATGACAGAAACTGATCTCGCTTTCTTGCTCCTTTATGAGTCTCTCTTGTGCATGCCGGAAGAAGAGTTAAGTGCAAACACACCCTCGTGTTTGCTAAGGCAAGTGGTTAAGCCGGATTAACTAACTCCCTTGCAAGCTGCCTGTTGTACCTCTCTGTCTCCTTTCTGTCTTCTCATACATCTCTTCATCTTGTTATTCTTTCCTAGATTTGGAAAATTACTGGCAATGCAAACATAATTGTAGGGAAATAGAATGATGCTTCTTTTCTGAAGGGTACAGAGATGATGGATTTTTTTTAAAAAGATAAACAAGCAAAGTAGTTTGAAAGAATGATTCATGCTGTGCATAAAACTGGGTGATTGGGATGGATACAAGGAGGTAACTTCATCACCGCACAAGCACAAGGACCAGACTTCAGTGTACAGAACCCACATGGATAAGACTGTGAGGTACAGGCTTGTAATCCCAGTGCTGGGGAGCAAGGAAGGGGGAGACAAGTGGAATTCCGAGGGCTCTCCAATACTAGTCAGCCTAGCATTGTGATCCTCGTGAATAGGGAGAGGTCATGTCTCAAACGCAAGGTGAAGCGCTTCAAAGTCTCTTGTTCCCTGCAGACTGATGAGTTGTGGGTCTCTGTTAACTACCATCTACTTGAACAAGAAGCTTCCCTGAAGGGTCTTGCTGCAAACAGTATGATATTTTTGTAAGTTATTAGGAGTAATTTTAGTCCTATATCCATGCAGCAGAATAACAGTAGGGTATCCGCCTGTCTATCCACAGGGTCTTGGACTTTTTGACAGTGTCACAGCTGGGTTCCAGCTCATGGAGCAGACTGTAGGTTGAATCTGACAGTGGTTGGTTACTCCTGCAACATCCACGCCTTTATTTCACCAGTGAGCATCTTACCAGGGAGGTCGTCATTGTCACTAGCAGTGTTCATAGTTCAGTGAGACTAAAGATTACTTTTCCCCTCCAGCAGTGTGCATGACACTTGCCAGCACCACAAAAACTGGCCAGCAGGGTTGAAACTTCCAGTGGACCACAACTTAGATTTCTCCATGTCATATAACTCAAGTATGTGGTGTCTTTAGCAATAGGGTCTTACAATCAGGTTCTAGGGGTTAATTAAGCACACTGGCAATAATAGTCTGTACTGTTTAGAGGGTCTAAGGGACCCCATTGACCAACAACTCAAAAATATATAGACCACTGCTGTTACTGGGACTTTTAATGATAGAATATGGTGTCTATTTAGAGAATTTCTTATCACTCCATTATATGGTAACTCCATTTAAGCACTTTTTATATATGTGTATGTATATATTTTAGAAAGCATCTACCATGGTGGGTTTCCATATGGCTTTTTCAAAGTACCTTTGCTATTACTCATTCCTCCCCACTTTCCCTCTCTCTGTGCCCTCCCAACCTCCATCCCCTTTCATCTTTCCTGTTCCATCCTCCCTCTTCTTCCTTTTAACATTGTATTCTATTTCCGCTTCCTAACAGATCTCCCCTCTCCCATGGCATGGCCCACCTTAGATAGAATGTCTTTTCTTTATTCCTTGACAGTTTTATACCTGTAAATAACGTATCTTGATCACATGTGTCTCCGCTCCCCACAACACACACACACACACACACACACACACACACTCTTTCAGGCACCCCCAACACATTCTGCATCCCTTTCACACACCCTCCTTTTTCTTTATGAAATCTACAGGATTCAATTGATGTTAATTGATGTTGACTGATGCTGTTGACTTTATCTTCTGTAGACAAGCACAGCTTCAGTGAGCTCATGAGCACCACATCCACACCATGTCCAGAAGACAACAGCTCACAGCACCCCTCCCCATTCTGCGACCCTTGCACTCTTTCTTCCCCTTCTTCCATGTTGTTCCCTGAACCTTTGGGAGCGAGTTGATAAAGACACCTCATTTAAAGTTGATCTCTCAGTATTCACTTATTCTCAGCACTTTGGCCAGTTATGAGTCTTTGTATTATTAACTGGTGACCACTGCAGAAGGAAGCTTCTCTGATTATAACTAAAGGCAGCACTAATGTATGGGCATAACTATCTAGAAGACAGCTTGACCTCATGGTCACTTAGTAAGACTACAGTAGTAGGTTCCTGGCTAAGGGATGGTCTATTTTGAATTACCCTTTTAAATCATGAAATTACATTTTTTCACTATCTCTTTCTCTTTCTCTGCTTCTTTGTCTCATTATTTCTTTCTCTTTGTCCCTTTCTGTCTCTTCTCTCTTTCTTTGCCTACATGAGCACAATTGTTACATCATCCTTTGCTAAGACGTCTCTGTACCTCTGCTAGATGGCTTTGCAGTGTCCCAGATATTATTTTATCTTCCTGTGTTCTTTTTTTCCCCCATCATTGATCTGTAAGTAAGCACCTTCCCTGACTCTATGCAGACTTGATTGCTGAGGACAAATATTTAGTCTTTAAATCAAATAAACAGATATTTTTATTGCCCCATATTTATTTTCAAATATATTACTTCTATTTCCTTTACATTTCCACTTACAGTACACCAAAAAGGAAATTTGCCTACTCTACAGAAAATCTTTCTGAAAATTTGGCAGCAATAATTGGGAGGAAAATGTGTTTTGTTACTATGTAGAATCCTCTAATGCATGAGCAATTTATGCTTTAATTTCTCTCAATGGCAATCTAGATTTCAGCATCCAAATTATGTATGTTTTATTAGACGAACATGTATCTCATTTGTAATGAATTACTATAAATTGTTATATTTTCAAGTTTTGCATCTACTTTCTCATTTCTGGGATATTATAGGTAATGAATTAGATTTTCTGCATTTATCTTATACCTTATAGCCTTATATTTTCTAGGACTGATTTTGGATATGGTATTATTTCCTGTTTTCTGACATCTGTGCCTTTATTTCCTGCCTTTGCCTATCATCCTGAAGGGTTTGCAGATATGGGTTGACGGAGTAATGAGAGAATGCATCTGTGCCTTGGTCCTGAGTGTAGAAAGGAAGTTTTCAATCTTCTATCAGTCACTACAGATCGTGTGACACAAGTGTTTTGTTTTCCTTGTTTCAGTAGAGATTCTTTTTACCTTTCTGCATACACACACACACACACACACACACAAATGTGCACGTGTGGATATGCCTCTTTGTAAATGGATACAGTCAAGTGTGTGACACAGAATGTGTGTAGAGTCCAGAGGACAAACTTGGGGGTCAGTCCTCACTCTCTACCTTGTTTGAGATGGACTCTGTTCTCTCCACTACTGACGGCAGTCTAGCTGCTCCTAGTTGTCTAGGTGTTCTCCTGTCTCTGCCTCCATCTCTCTCGGAGTGATTACAGATGTGCACCACCTTGTGCAGACTTATGTAGGTCTGGGGATTTGAACTTGGGCCCTCAGACTTTCATGGCAAGTACTGTACACACTGAGTCATCTCTCCAGCCCTGTTTTTGTGGATGATCTTTTGGAAGTCTCTGTCCAACATTCCTGAAGATTTTCTAGTGTGTTACATGGACAAATCTTTCATCCAAGGAATACATCTATTGGTGAGGATGTGTAATTCTTTTTATAAATTTCTGAGTTCTTTGCTGATTCTATGTTACTAATTTTTACAGGTGTATTTATGACTAATTGCTGGTTTACAGCTTTCTTTCTTTGGACTATCTTTGATTAGCTATCAAAGGGATATGCTCACAAGGAATTATAAACTATCCCTTTCTAAGTTCTTTAATATGAAGAGATCATATAGAACTGGAGGTAGTTCTTTGTAACACTTCATATTTTTGTTTTTACCAAAACCAACTGGGTTTTGATATTCCTCTGTGGGAATTTTTAAAGCTATGGATTCAGTTTCCTTAACAGTGGTGGGATAGGGGCTGTTCAGCATGTATTGTCCTAGCTTGGAATGTTTGCCTATCTCATGGGAACTGTCACATTTATATCTAGAGAGTAGTTGACAATGTCCCTTCTTATTCCATGTCATACGTTATGGTGCCCCTGCAACATTCTTATTTGTAAGTTTTTCTTCTTTTACGGCTTGGCAATTATTAGAGGTTTGCTAATATAATCCAATGGCAGACGTGCACATATGTGTGCAAGTGTTTATATAGATATGTGATTGGAATTGCTATGCATCCCAGGCTACCATCAATCTCCCCGTGTCGTACCTTCAGAAGACCTGGATTGTTTTGACTTCATTTTATTCTTTTTTTTTTTNTTTTTTTTTTTCCTAGATTTCTGAACTAGGCTGAGACAGTCAGTGGGAAAGTTTTGTCTTTGCCGGGGGGCATGATGGAAACTGAATCCAGGATCATATGCACACAAAAGAAACTCTAACCACTGAGCCTCAGTCCACTCTAATTTTAATTCAGGTACACATCTGCCAGGCTGCCAAGTCTGACATTAAGTTTACAATGCTTCTAGCTCAGCCTCCTGAATACCTGAGATTTCAGGTCTGTGCCGCCATGCATAGCTAACAGCATCCCTCTTTTCTTACGTAATTAGTATATTTACTGTACCCCTCATTCGGTGCACTGGTTAAAGACATGTTTTTAGCTTTCCTCCTAGACTTGTGAATTAGCCACAAATGCACTGGCTAGCACCCACAGTGTATAGAAAGATGTGGCTGCTGTCTTTTTGTTGCTGACTTACAGTTTGATTCCCTTGTGGTCAGAGAAATAAATGAATTATTTCAGTTTTCATTTGTTTGTGCTGAGAGTCTAATTATGTCATGAACGTTAGAACATTTGTTATTGTGATGTAAATTTTATTAGTAAATTGCCATGGGTTGTTTGTGCTTGGTGAAGATGGACTCTGAGCCGAAGATGGGGGGAGGGGGCTATCTCAGACTCAGTGTATTTATCATGAGTCCTCTGAGACTGTTTCCTGGGTCAGGTTGGTTCCTGCTTCTGTGAAAGGGAGAAAGGAGAACATCAAACAGCTAAGGTTGTTAAAAAAAATTGCATCCTTGAGAATGGCTACCCCGTAAACCATTTCTGATATAGGTTACCATTGTTTATCCCCTAGTTTAAAAAAATAAAGAGAAGAAGCAAAAGCCACCAGCTGGGAAGAGTAGACAGGCACTCATCCACCAAAAGACAACTTTTGGCCAGAATCTGAAGGGTTACTTTTTCAGCAGGGCTTATCCTGGAGGTGAGAGGCATCCAATATGATAATGTTGCTTTGGCGGGCTCTGTAAGCACCAGTTTAATGGTGCTTTGCTCTCAGCTGTTTCTCTCTATCTATTACTAGTTGCTGGTCCTTTTATTTGGCTTGCTACATATTTAATAAACTCTCTCATTCAAAACCAAAAGCAAGACTGACTATGGTCGGTCACTATTCTTGGGAAGCATCCGTAAAGCTACACGTACTCTGCGTTGTTGTGGTTTCCATTCTGCTTTCTGTCTCTTGTTCAGACTGTGTCGTTCCTATTCTTTCTTCCAGTCTATCTATTTTTTCTTCCTTCTTTCTCTGAAACATTCCCGTGTCTTTCACCCTCTGATCTTTGAATACAAAGTTCTACATTGTCATTCTGGATCAGTTAAATACTTTATTTCTTTATTAAGAATTTGTTTCAAGCTGGGGAGATGAATCAGTGTTGAAGGGCCTGCACTGTTCTTGAGAAAAGCCCTGGTTCGGTTGCCAGAGCCTGTGTTAGGCAGCTCACCTGTAACTTCAGCTCCAGGGAACCTGATGTCCTCTTCTGGCCACCGTAGGTACCTGACCCCACACATACACATACCTATACACAGACACATGCATACACTTAAATTTTGAAACTAAAATAAATATTCAAAAGAAAGACTATCTTTTCATTTGTTTCAAATGTGTTCTTTGTGGTTTAGGAAAACATTTTTATATTGTTTTAAGCTCTTATCAAATAATTCCAGTAGCCTTGTTATCTGAATGTTGGCACCTTTCATTTTTCTCTTTCATTAAAGGTTGTCCCTGTTTCTGGTCCTGATGGGAAATTTTCAATTAGAATTTAAATTTGTTATGAGCATTCAGATTTTATTTAAGCCTGCTGGCTTTTTTTGCTGGCTTTTTCTGATACCAAATCAAGAAGGTAACACTGTGCAGAGATGCTGTCTTAAAGTTGGTAGGAAAGAAAAGCAAGGTTTTCTAATTATTCCTAATCCGCAGTGTGGTGAGACTCTCCTTATTGATGTAGGGTGCAGTTGGAACTCTTCTTCCCTAAGCCTTTTCTGAGACACCCTTGCTTGAGGAGCTAAACAACTCTTCTATGATTTCTAATGCCTCCCGGTGAAGTCAAAGTGGAGGAGCTAGTTCATAGAATACGAGTCTCAATTCTCCCCGTTTGAGTCACCTGGAGAGTGTGCTTCTGAACTCCCAGGTTTGGGTGGAAGTCTCGGCTTCCCTGAAGTTTGACAGGGAATGAAACTGATAACGGTGTAAGAGGATGAAGTTGCTAGTTCTTAACTTGGCTGCATGGGGTTGAGGGCAGAGGGTGCTCCCTGACAAGACACAGGTGGATAGAAGTGAAACCACTCAAAATACTCTTGGTTAGTGGGGGGTCTGGATGAAGCCACAGATTTTTTTTAATGTGATATTTTGTTGTAACAGAAAATCAAGAAATTCACAAAAGATTACCGCCACTTGTGGGCCTGCCTTAACACATGACACTGTGTTAGAGACATTTCCTATTCAAATCTCTAAAGTGTCCTTGCCAGTGTGCTGCCGTTTCCAGCCAGCCTAGGAGACATGATGAACAAGAAGACACAGGGCGCCCACTGCTGCAGTAGTCCTCAGGTACAGTTCCTGGCCTGGTCAGCTCTAACCATCAGCTCACACAGCTCAGAATCATCTGAGGGCTGGCCAGATGGGGCTGGTCCTTAGGAGTATTGTCATGACTCTTCATGAATGCAGAAGGGCCCAGCCCATTGGGGTGGCACCATGAGGCTGTGAGCAAGCCAGCCACCAAGTGGGATTCCTTCATCCATGCTTTCTGCAACACTACCTTGGCTGCGATTGAGTTCCCTGATTAAGGGTAATGCTAGCTGGAATATCAAACATTTTCCCCTTATATTTCTTCCAGAAGTTCTTGCCTTCCCTTCCCTCAATAACAAGCTGTGGCCTGGGAGTGTAAGTTAAATAAACCCTTTCCGTCACTAAGCTGTTTTAGATTAGAGTGTTTTATCACAGCCACAGAAGGCGGCCACCTTCTCCTCAGCATTGAGAGAGTCCTCTGATGTTTGTTTTATATGGTGTCTATAAATGTGTCTGATGTCAAAGTGGCTTATTTGTACAGATAACCAAATAAACATATAAACACATACCCAAAATCTAAGGATTTGTAGACATGAACAAAAGACAAGAAAAGAAGAGGAACAGTGAGTCCTGGGTCCACTAATGAGTGGTCTGATGTAGCTGAGCTAGGGACCCAGAGAGTAGAGGCTGACCTTAAGGAAATAGAACAGTTTAGGTCCTCTGTGGTAATGGAAATGTTGCAGACCTAAAGCAGCTAGTGGTCATGCTGAAGGCAGCTCTTATACCTTCTGCTATGAACCACACAGAGACTGAGCTAGTGACAGAAATAGAGGTTTCCTAGAGACCAGAGCACGTGCAGGGGCAGGGGAGATGGCTCATTGCATAAAGAGCCTGCTCTGCTAGCATGAGTAACAGAGTTCAGTCCCTAACACCTATATCAAAAGTGAAGTGTGGCGACACTCCTTACTAGTCCCCATACTGGGTAGGTGGACACAGATGAGAGTCCCTGGAGCTCACATGCCAGCCAGCCCAGATAGTCAGCAAGTGCCAGTTTCCAGTGTCTGAGAAAACAGAGGTGGGTGGCTCGTAAGGAATGGCACCCAAGGTTGGTCTCTGACTTATGCACATATGCACAGACTCATGTGCACCTACATGCACACCCACCCACTCCAAATATGGCATTGCTCAGGTCTCTGGGCTCTTAGCATGACCATCAAAATTCAGTTGCACAGAATCAAAATTGAGGGTTTTCTATGTCTGGCTTCTGCACCGAATCAAAAATGTCAACAACGATTTTCACAAAAGCTGGTACCACCCTCCAGCTGATTACCCTGCATACCTGTGATCACCGCAGTTTATTTCATAATGATAAATTATGCAATTAGACATCCGCCACTGTAGATATAAACACTACAGAAGCCCTGATTACGGCTTTGTATTCCCTTGGTGCTGCTACAGAATCAATTATGCACTATTTTTAATATGACAAACTGCTAGGAAGATTGTGCAAATCCCCCCACCATTTTTGTATGGTTAATTTGCTAAGCAGTTATCATGCCAGGCAAGGCTTGCTCTCATGGAGACAGACCTTCAGGCTAACCAGAGACTAGGGGTGAGAAGTTTTTGTCCAGGTTCATCTTTGCTCTACTGTCCTTTTGTCCTCACCCTCTGGCTTGAGCAAAGGCACTATGTCCTTTCTGTTTTGGAGAACAGGATGTGAAAACAGTCAAAGTCCTTGGAACCATGATTTCTTTTCCTAAATCCTAAACAGAATGCTGCAGCTATTTCATGCTTGCAATAGGGTTGATTTTATTTTTTTACATACATTCATGTTATCTTTTATGATTTATTTTGATTATTTTCAATTCCAGCCTCCTGAAACAGCTTTTGAATAAATTCTCATCAGAACCTCAGTGCACAAAGAGGTACTCTGGATTTCTGTCTGCCCCTGATATATTGTTCTGTTGAAAGTAACCCCACATCCCACAGATGCATCTGCAGAGAGCTAGGCCTTTGACAGTGGTGGGTAAGACCACTTCGGAAGCCTTGCTGTGCAAGCATGGGCACCTGGATTCAGATCTCCAGCACCTAGGAGAAAGCTGGGTGATGTGCATCTAAAACCATGGTGCTTGGAGGCAGAGGCAGGAGGATCCCCAGAGCTTGCTGGCTGACCAGTCTAGCTGCATGATGAGTTTCAGGTTGATCCTATCACAAAAACAAGCTGGAGGATGAACAAGGAAGACACCTAACTGGCATTTCCACACACCTGCATGCACATATCAATACAAATATGTGCACAGAGACTTGTCTATATACTGGGTGTGTGGGGGGAGAGGAAGAGGAGAGATCAAATCTGGACCTGTCTTGAAGCAGTTATACACGACTTGTCTTATGATTTAGGTGTAAATTTCTTGTCATCCCGTTACCAGTTATAGGAAAGTAACAGAAGTAACAAATAAAAATCATAGGATATGTAGGTAGCTTATAATTAGAGGAGAACAATGGACATATATGAGATTAAGCACTGAATATCTTGAATGCTGAATAGTCCTTCAGAGTATTACAATTACTCAGTTACTAGACCCACTGTGTCTAGATCATACCCTTTCTACAGTAGAATGGAGAAACCAATCTGCAATATTTGTTGTTCTTCTGAAATTCGAACTGAACTGAATGTTGCCTGTGATGTTTCCTAATGGGGAGAAGATAATTACTTGAGTTATGGGCTACAAAAGAAGTCAGGTGGTTTCTGTGGCTTTTGAACTTACTAAGTTACTTGTGAGCCTCAGCTTACACACCTTTAAATTGGAAATACACAAGGCAATCTGTTTTACATACATGTGGAGGATATCCCAAGCACAGATGTCTTGAATGCTTAACACCACATAGTTTACAACAAGCTTCTCATTGGTTCTGGCCTGTTTTCTTCTTTTGAACTCCAGAAAATACCAGACTATATAAACATACACATGACGAATATATCAATGCACATATATGACACACAGTACATGTATGATATACCTACAGATATGTGTGTACATAAAGCATATGTGCATGATTATTCTACTCAACAAAGGCCTGGTGTAAAGGCAAAGAGGCGAGCAAGATGTATTGCTCACTGCTTCAGGATCACTGAAGCAGAAAAATCAAACTATGGAAATGTAAGCTGTTATTATGCAGTTAGGTTTCATGGTCCATTGAGAAATAAAAAAAATCTGGGCATAATTCAAGAGATATTTTCTTTGCTGGTAGGACAGCACCCATATCTTTTCAGTCTGCCAAGCTCCTTTTCAAGTTCTGTGGCCCCTGCACAACTCCAATAAATTCTGGCAGCCATATTCCCATATACAGAAACCCAAAGTGCTGTTTTCTTACTCATTTTCACTGATCCAATCAAACTGATTGTTTTTTTTTTTTCTCTTTTTAGTCCTTGCAGAAGCTTGTGGGATTTCAGGAGGTTTCACATTGTCACCGACAGAGGTCCGGGAGGCTGCCTCTTCACCGCTGTCACTTCTATAGTTTAGTTGCTGACGATGCAGGGAATGGGATTGCTCACCACTCCCTCTCCGTTCCATCATCTCCATTGGGAAAAGAACAGGTGCTTAATAGCATCAACTCTTTGAAAACTCGCACACTGGAAGAGTGCTAGTCATCAAGCTCATACCTGAAATTGTTATGAGCAAGAGAGCAAGCACTGAGGCCATTTGTTAATGACCAGTGGCTTAATACAGTGGTCGCCAAAGTCTAGTATTTGGTTTAATGACTACATAAAAATGATCTAACTCATTCTAGAGTTTCAGTGTGGAGGAGAGCACTTTTAACCTTTCACCTGATTGTGGATTTAAATAACTACGAAGGCCAAAAAAAAAACAATTTTATTTATTCCATTGACATAGGTTTAAAACCATACTATGACATCAATGGCAGAATAGCCAAACTTCAAAGCTTGACATATAGGGATATTCACTCCTGGATGTATTTTGTTTATCTCACACCTGCAGTAGAGTATTCCATGATATTTTCATGCACCCAAATATATATTCCTGGAATATAAGATTGAAACTGTCAACTGGGAGACCATTTCATCTACACACTTAATCTCAATGTTTTTTGTTCTTTGTAATCTTCGTTCATAAATTAGAGAACAAAAGCTAAGACTCTTTGGTTGGGTATGAAATACTATCTATTCATAAGTCAATGGCCATTCTTTGATTGTATTCAGAGGTTCAAATAATGGCCATGGGCTCAGTGTCCATGATACTTTAATTTAGGGACATGGAGCTGTGATTCTCCGTAGAGTAAGGGTAAAGGGAGTTGATTTGGGTATTTAAAAATGATCTTTTAAAGTCTTCAATGATTGATAGGGGAAATTTTCTAGAGTAATCAATCCACTTTGTATCTTTATTATTCCATTCATTTCTTATCTATGAGACTGTGAACTGACTAAGGGTCACCTGTCCACAGCCTGAGATTCGATTTCACTTACCTGAGTTCTCAGTAAGCCCTGGGTTTGAGGGTGGGGTATCTTTGACAAGACTGGATAAAGATCAGGACTGGTTGACTATGTGTATACCATTTACAATTGACCTTACCAGGTCCTTCTGCAGTTACAGTCAGTAAACAGCTTAGAGTCCCACATGAAAGGCTTCGCGGGCTTCCAGCTGTTGGGTAATTGACACATCTTCATTCAACTTTATGTCAACCCACGGAAAGCACATTTTATTTCATGTTGGAAGACTGACCTAAGTAGCCATCTCCACTTTGCTTCGAGTCCTTTGTGGAGAGCAGATCTCAAAGACTGTTTCCTTCCAATAGATTCTAAGATGATAAAATGGAAAGAGGTCCTTCCCAAAACCCAATCAGCACAGAAATGCTCGCAAGCACTCAAAGACTGACCATCAAGTTCTAGGACATTGTGTAAACAGCACAAAGCCAGAGGCAGTCAAAATGATCATTGATTTAATGGTTAAATAGATGACAGCCTGTCCATAAAATTAAACTCTGCACTTGTTAAAGGTGCAGATCTCGCTCTGGACAAGAACATGAACTCCGCAGAATCCTTCCTGCTGGGCAGTGCTGGGCATGGAACCCAGGCTCTTACACGTGCTAGCCAGGTCTTGATACAGCTTTGAATAGAAAAATATGCTATTTGGTATACCTAAGATGCTCTCTTAAGTAAATGAAGATAGGAGTTAAATGTTTGTAGCAGATAACTGGTCTGCTTCGCCAAAAGCTGTGGGAGAGTCTGGCTTTGGAGAGAAATGAAGAACTATGAAGCACATCTTAGTCCTTCTGGGCTCCTGATGTGCTCCAGGCTCTGTTCCAAACTCAACATGCATGGATGAATGTTCACCCCCAACTTTGTGTTTGCTGATGTTTGTGCGTTTATGTGCTCAAGCATGTGGGTGAGCCTCTTGTGGAGGTGTCTATGCTTACATATGAGTTCATGTGAAAGCCAGAGGTCAGCATTGGTAATCTTCCTAGATGGCTCTCCACCTTAAATTTTTGAGATAGGCTCTCTCACTGTACCCATAGCTCACTGATTTCAGTAGACCAGGTGACCAATGAAAACCCAGGAATGCTTCCCCTAGTTCTGTCCCTCCAGTGCTGGGGTTATAGATATGTACCACCATGTCCACCTTTAATGTAGGTGCTGGGGACCCAAACCCAGGTCCTCAGTCTTGTGCAACAAGAACTATACAGAACGAGTCATAGTCCTGACCCACAGCTTTGTTGTCAAGATGCTATTCCCAATTTAGACTTGAGAAAACTGAGGTGAGCTGCTGTGTCCATCTGCCGGTTTGCTCTTGACCATACCATCATTCTGGGGGTGAGTGGGAAGAATACAGGACGACTGTCTCAAGGTCAGGTGCTTCCCTGTAGCTTAAATATCTTCTCCAAGCACATCACTCTTAGAACTCATTTACAAATGAGATCATGGACAGGAGAGCATTTTGTTTCATAGCCTGCCATTTTCTGTATTTAGATAAATGCTAAACTGCTGAGATGCTCATTATATTAAAAAAATTACAAAGTTGTTTTGCATATCAACATCTCTTAGCACAGTCTTCGCTAGGGTAAAGGAAGTCGAAAATAAGACAGTTACATCTCCAGCATTTTCTCGCTTTTTCTCTATAATGTAGCTCATGATTACTCTGCAGATGGGGTCTGATTATCAAATTGTGTATCTTCCAATCCCATTCATATCAATAGCACGTGAGACAATAACTCCCAAGTGGTGTCAAGGCCTCCGTCGTCAGAGCTACTGCCGGCACACATTTGGGCCAAGAATAAGAATGACAAGCGTGAACACTTCCAGCTTTGCAATCAGTATGGAAATGAGTCAACTTATAGATGCTGAGTGATCTTCTGGAAAGGGCTCCAGCTGCAGACAAATGCCAAGCCAAAGCTGATCAACAGAGCAGAGCCGCTGCCTGCTCTTTCCAGCTGCTTGCAGCCAAAGAGTGCTGGCAGCAGGGCAGCCTTGGCAGCATTGTTGAATTATTCTGGGCCGAAGGAAAGATTCACGTCCTTATTGTCATCCTTGAGGAACCTGAAGATTAGGCAGGGACGGCGCTGAGGCAGAAACAGAAGCGTGCATGGTGTGTGGGCTGCACAGGTTTGAAGCCCGCTGGAGTTTCTGCATGCTTGAATTCATAGATATATTCATTTACAAGAAAACACATTTGGACATATATTTATTAAACAAATATTCTTTGAATACCCAAAGGCCATTCTCTTAGCTGCAGTCAGAGGTTTTGTTTTATAATGCAGACTCAATTATATTGCTCTTTCCCTAAAGCTCTCAAGAAGGCCTATGTTGTTCTCAAAGTAATTTCTGTGTCTTATCAATCTGTGAGGCCCAAAGAATATGACCAATGCCTGTGTCTGGCCAAGTGGCTTGTGTCATTCTAACCTCTCTGCCATCAGCTCTAAATGCCTTCTGGGCTACACATCCATTCATTCCCTGTCACAAGACAGAGCCTGACAAAGGCTTGTGTTTTGTCTTCTCCTCCTACTGGCTCCCAACTTCCTTTCATGTGTACCATGTCCTAGCTATTCTGGCTTTTCAGGGGGGCCTGGTTTTGTCAAGATGATTCCATGTTCTCCACCCAACTTGCTCTGCCACTGCCCATGAGTCCCTCTAGCACCCATCTGTCTCTTGTTACTGGTGTCTTATCTAGGGTGTGCTCTTGTCCAGAATAGGTCAAAACAACATGTAACAAGTTGTTGGGAGGAGGGCACAAGGAGACAATGACCCAATCACATTAGGGAGACACTTTTGTCAAAGCTGTCAGATCCCTGGCCCTACAACTTCTATAATCCAGGAATATCAATAGAGAGAAAGCAAGAAACACTAGGACACCATCATTCATTCATCCTGATTTCAACCTTCATAAACCTAAGAAATTTACAAATGTTCAGCTCAGCTGTGACCAGTACTTTCATAAAATCAGATATAATATAAAGTAGATTAAATCCATCAATGATAAAATCACATTATCTAATACTTCAGAATGATTATGCTAGAACACATGCCTATCCACAATAAATGTTTTTGGAGTGGAGAGGAAGAAGACAGCAGCTAACTGAGTAATAACATTTTTCCTTATGGCTGCCACTTTGAAATTGAGTCTTTAACACACAGACACATATACTCGGTTTCTCAGGACAGTCACAGCTACACATCAGACAGACACATGTGTGTCATATGAGCAGGGCAAACATTAAAGGTAACCCTTTCATCGGATGTATGTATATGAGTTTCCTGTCTGTGACAGACAACTGAGAGACAGATTAAGGCTCACAGTTTCAAAGGATTTGGTCCTTGGTTACCTGGCTTTGTTACTTTGAGTCCAAGGATGACAAGACCATCACAGCAGTGGGAACATGCAAAAGAGAGGCTGCTGACTTCATAGTGGCCAGGAGAAAGAGAGATGGGGGAGAGAACAGGCAGAATCGTGAATCCATAACTCATCAATTAAAAGCTCCAGAGAGAGAAATATATAGCAAAAACTAGATGGCATGGGTTTGTGTTTTAAAGCCTGGTTTGGGATAAACTTTAATATCTGTTGAAATGTAATAAATAGTCATTTTGGTTTCTATAAAAAATTATAAGATTACATTTTGAAAAGCAAAGGTGACACACATGCACATTGCTGTCTAGAGCTAGGGATTTTTTATAAGCTCTATGAAATACTACACACGTTTGAGCAGGTTTAAACCTGTTCCAGCTACATTGCGTGGAGGGAGGGGCTGGGAGATACTGTTTAGGGCCCCTCAGAATCATCCAGTGTCTGAGGGGTGGGGCTAAGAATCTGCACTTTTCACAGCTGCCCTGACGCTGCTGCTCCAAACACCACACTTGGGATCATCAACTTAGAGCATAGTGAGGTCTTTCAAGTGAAGGATCCACAGTAACTCGCAGGCCCTCCCTCCATGCCATGTATCATGCTTAGGCATGCCATCAACTACAAAGGGATAAACTCTAGGTTTCTGTGAAGAGTTTATGATTTACAAAACACAAACAAACAAACAAACAAAAATATGGCTGCTCATTAGCCGGAACAGGTTTAAACCTGTTCCAATGTGTGTAGTATTCCATAGAGCTCTTCCTACCCTGGAGCTCATCTGTTAGCCTAGTCTGATTGCTTGGTGAGCTCCAAGCATCAACCTGTCTCAAACTTCTCAACACTGAGAGCACATATGTGTGTAGCCATACAAAGCTTTTTCTTTTTCATCAGTATTGGAGACTGAACCTAGGTCCTTGTGCCTGCATATTCAGTACTTTAATGACTAACCCATATCCCTGCCTTTATTTGTTTGTTTGTGTATTTATTTAGTTTGAGACAAGGTCTGGCCATATACCCCAGACTGGCCTGAAACTCAATCTGTATCCCAGTCTGGCCTTGAATTCTTTGCCCTTCTCATCCTCCTAAGGGCATCACGGGTGTGAGCAACCCTACACAGATTACATTATTTATTTTTGTGGAACTCTCTCCACTGACAGAGGTCCAGGGCTCCTTAAAGATGATAATAATGTGGGATGTGAGTAATGAAGAACGTGAGGACACTTTACAAGGTAAGACTTAATGGTTTCTCTCTGGGTCTATCTCAATTAGAAAGGCCACTCAAGTGCCCTTTGGAGTCAGTATTTAGAATATCGCTGAAACATCACTGTATTTCTGTAAAAAACATCTCAATTTGTCTAAAGCACAAAGCTGCTCTGTGGGGGAAAATGGGAGATACCACTGCCTGACACCTGGGCAGAGCATCCTGGCTGTTTGATGAGTAGAATGAGGGCAGGGAATAGTGAAGGCTTTTCTTTACACCAGCAATAGTGACAGCCTTTTTAAAACACAGTTTTTACATTTCTACACTGTGGTGCTGGTTTTGTTTGACTATCAGAGCGCATAGGGAGCAGCAAAGTCGAAGACTGAGTAAAGGAATGGGGTCTTCTCTGTCAGCTCCAGAGGCGGTCATCTGTACTGCACTCTCCTGTTCCTGAGAAAGAACTCCATGGCAACCTGATCTCCTCCCTCGGTCTTCCATGTTTCTGTGAGTTTTCATGACTAATTTTCAAGCTCTCCAAAACCTTCTTCACGACCTGTCTTGACCAGGGTCCAATCTCCAACACAAGATCACTTTGGCCTTGTCTAGCATTTAGGTAAGGAATTTATATCCAGTTGCAAAAAATTCAAGGACTCCCCCTCATATGAAAGCTATGCCCAAGTCCCCTGAGTCAGCAGCAGTCTTTAACGATGCTGCCACATCCCAGGGAACTTTATGACACTTATCGCTTAAACCTTTAAAACTGTTGTAACCCAGAGCGGTTCAGGATGCAGAGCAATGTCACTTGTGTCTAACTATGATGTGTTTCCCTCATGTTGTGTTTTCTATCTGCTATTTCCATTTCCATTTCCATTTAGGTTTCATTGGGCTCTGGCTTGAAGGCCACAACTCCTGGAGGCATCACTATTAGAATATGCATTTTTCTATCATTGAATACTTAGCCACTGTGTAGTGTGTAACTGGAGGTTTCTCATCCCGCCTGGTCCCACAGCTGCCTTTAAAATAACCACTCAGAGGATTAATATTAATTACATACTGTTTGGTCTATTAGCTAAGGCTTATTATTAACTAGCTCTTACAACTTAAACTAACCCTCTCTATTATTTTATATTTTACCACGAGGCTTATGGCTTGTTACTTCACATTTTACTCCTCTGGCGGCTGCTGGCTTCTCCTAGACTCTGTCTTCTTTTTCCCTTTATTCGGTTTGACTTTTTTGCCTAGCTATATTCTGCCCTGCCATAGGCTAAAGCAGCTCCTTTATTGACCAATGGTAATAAAACATATTTACAGCATACAGAGGGGCATTCAGCATCAGTAGTACCTAAGTACAAAAGACAACGTGAATGTGTATGTGAGAAGGGTGTTGTCTGGTTTAAAAACAAAAACTAAGACCCAGGAGACAATAGACTTTTATTTGAACATTAATTTGTCAACACTATAGATAGCTCTGGATCACACTTACTATTAAATAGGGATGCTGAGGCTGACTGACTACTGACATCCGTCATAACAACTAGCATGGATGCTTTCTTTGGTGCTGTAGGGGAATGCTCAATTTTAAGCTCTTGGGAGTACATGATTGCATATTAAACATAGTTTCCGGCCCTATCAGATCCACTTTCTCATATTTACTAACACTTTATGAATTTTACCTCAGCTCTCAAGCATGCTGAGTACTGTGTGACAGAAAAAAGGTTCATTGTCAAAATCTGCCATGACATTTAATCCAAATTAATGTCCTAAGGGAAATGTATTCTTTTCTGGTATTCCAATTTTAAGTAACACAATTCTTAGGAAAACTCCAAATGCCTTTTTAAAAAGATTTATTCTATTTTTAAGTACGCGTGGGAGCGAGTGTATGTTTAAGTGGGTTCAGGTGCCTGAGGGGCCAGAAGAGGATTTCTGATAGCCCAAAGTGGGAATTGGAGGCACTTGTGAGCCACCAGACTTGGGTACTGGAAACAGAATTCAGATCCTATGCAAGAGCAGTACTTGTTTTTAACTGTCTAGCCAGCCATCTCTCCAGCACCAATAATGTCTTAAGAAAATTCTGTCCCAATCTTAGAAAGACATTAAGGGAAAGAGATTAATTGCAAAGCCTGCTCTGTAATGAGTGTGTCCTCTATCCATACTTACTTAACATCTCTGACTTCAGTTGGTTGATATTTTGATAATTATTTGACATGTTCTAGTTTTATTCTTTTACTATGATAAAATGGCCTGACAAAAGTAGGTTAGAAGAGAAAGAGGTTATTAGGTTTACAATATGTGTTACAGCCCACCATTGAGGGGAAGTCAAGGACAGAACGCAAGAAGCTGCTCACACCCTGTGGTCAAGAGCAAAGTGAAACAAACTCATGCAGGCCTACTTGCTTGCTTGCTCCAGCTAGCTTTCTCCTCTTTTCTACTGCTCAGGATCCTCATCCCAGGGAATGGTGCTGCCCACAGTGGGTTGGGTCTCCCTATATCAATTAGCAATCAAGATCATGCTCCACAGACATGCCCAAAGCCAACTTGGTCTAGATCATTTCTGATTAGATTAATATGCTCTTCCCTGACTGTTAAACTAACCATCACATGGTATTTTTGGATAATCAAGACAAAAAATGCTGAAAAGGTTACTGAGAAATAGGCATTATCATTAAAAACAGTCTACATGCAACCATGTTTGTGATCGGTTAAATCTTTTGCTCCGCTTTAGTCTAAACTAATGACGATAGTTTGAAGAATTTTGAGTTGAAGATGATTTCAATGAAGATTTATTTTATCTATAATTGCTGCAAGGGACTATATATGCCTGGATGTGAAGTGACAACCCCAGCTTTCCCAGGGACCAAGAAAGATACTAAAGCAACGAAAGCTTCAAGAGAATGAATCACTCACAGAACACAAATTTCTGTCACGAAGGAAGCAGGAGTGCATTCCCCATTCTGAAAAAGAGGAGACACTTGGCAAGAGCGTTAATTACGTGTCTATCACACGGCCCTCACCGCTGTAATTATTCCTTATACCTCCGTCCTCTACATCTGCCTGCTTCCTCCCTCTAAAGCACAGTTCTGCACGGAACAAGTATGCCTTTAGAAAGCCCTAAAATCCCTTCTTCTCCAAGTTAAAGGCTTGCGGTGTAGGGACAAAGACTTTCCAAAATCTAACCCCACTCCTTGTTTCCATTCTCTCATTGTCTCTTCCCTCTCCTGACTGCACCTAACCATGATGCTTTGTGCTTTTCTATCTAGTTCTGTCTGTTCCCATCTCTCCCTCTCCCTCCATTGCCAGCCTATAACTTTCTGGGGCACATACAAATGTAATGGCTACCTACAAATCATGGCTGAATCAAAACTTTACAGTTCTAAATGTACATTAAGATTCCAGCTTGGGAATTGGAGAGGTGGGTCAGCTGTTGAGAGCACTTGTTGCTCTTCCAGAGGACCCAGTTCTATTTCTAGTACCTACATGGGGGCTCACAGTCATCTGTAATTCCAGTTCCAGGGAATCCAGTGCCCTCTTCTGGCCTCTGTGGACACTGTACACATATATGATGCAAATACATGTATGTAGGCAAAAGACTACATACTCATAAAATAAATAAATCTTTCAAAATAATCACAACTTAACCTGGGTTAGCTTATGTGTCTACAGAACTGTGTCATCTGAAACATCATTATGATTCACTCAGATCCAGGTGCTTAAATGATATTAAAATTCTGCATCTAATTTTATTTAATTAAGTGTGTGTGTGTGTGTGTGTTTTATGTATGTGTCTGCAGTGCATGTACACATGTAGGCTTATGTTCATTCCCATGCACTCACAGAGACCAGATGGGTACATCAGGTATTCTCGTCGGTCACTCTGGCTTATTCCTTAGATACGCTCTTATTTAGTGAACTGGGGATGAGCTGGCTTCCAGCTCTCCCCAGTAATCCTCCTGTCTCCACCTCCCACCATGTTGGGGTTACAGGCATGCACAGCCAGCCATGCTTGACTTTTTACAAGAGTGCTAGACTTTAAACTGAAGTCCTCATGACTGCATGGTAAACCTCTTACCCACTGAGTTCTTTCCCTTCACCCAGCAATCTGTACTTTTCCATCTCTTTGCTTCCTCTGTTCTGAGTAGTTTTGAATCAGTGACTTCTTTTGAGGGTTAAAAAAATGGCTGTTGACAGTATGCTTCACTAATCTACCAACCCCAGCAAATGAGAAAACCCACTTGCCAAAGTAGCCAGGCCCGGGTAGAGCTCCCACAATGACCATTGGGTCATGTAGTCGTCTGGGACATAATTTCCATAGCTGAACAGTATAAGTCTGAAGTCTAATGTTGGGAATGGGGTCAATTCCAACCATAGTATACGGAGAGGGAGAAAGGGAGGCTGCTGAAGGAAAAGCAGAGTCCTCCCAACAGAAGAAAGGGAAATGCCTGCTTGGATAACACACGTCTGAGGGTGTACCTCAAACTTTTCTTCTAGCTGGAAGTAATACCCTATCAAAATCCCCATGACTCTATTCCAAGTGCCGTCTCTCACTTGACAGTCATCTCCTCCTGCATTTCATTTTCCTTGAGCCCTTTGAGATCTAGATGGGGAGCAAAGCTCTGTTCATTCTGTCTGGCAGGACATGCTAGTCTGTTTTGCTTATTTTCTTCTCAACGTGGCAATAAAAATTGCATTTAACTGCTTTGACTCTCCTTCAAACAGACAGTGTAATAAGTCATATATAAATTCTTTTCTCACATAAAGCTTTTTGATCCTGCTGTATAACCAAAGAGTCATTGAGTGGATGAATGGGAATACATAGGAGAATATCAATTATCAACACTCAAATCCATCACCCGAATGTTCCCTTTAAGTGTGCTCGGATGGAGGATGGCTTCCCACACTGGCCTTGTACAGCTGGAGTGCCTATATGCCCAGCTGTTTCGCAGTTTGTCGTCTCCGTGTGGGAAAGGAGTGAATCAGAGATTGCTTTATTACCTTATGCGAGACAATAAGCTTAAAGCAATGGGGTGATTAGATTCTGAGAGTGTAAGAAATAAAGATGAGAGCTGGAAATAACTGGAAATGAATAAATCACGAAATAATCGCCAAACCGAAGTGAGCGCTAGGTCAACTTTGGTGGGATATATGGAATAATTACACACTTTTCCTTATTTAATTTTGCAATGATCCTGCAAACTCCAGTTGTTACCCATGCCCCTTCTGTAACGGGGAAAGACCTGAGAGACAAATGGGTTTGCCAGAGGTGACTCGGCAGCTGGCTGGCTTTGTTCTGAATTCAAAGCTCAAATCCTCCAATCACCATGGCCTCTGGGATCAGAGGCACCTCGAGTCAATGTCGTCTATTGCTCCCTGGTGATTTCTACAACCACACACTCCCCGTTTCTGAGCATGGCAGAAGAGCTCCCATTTGCCACTCAGAGTTGAAGGGTTGGGCTGATCGGAATAGATCACGGGACTTGTCAATGGGGACATAGTAACCAAGCTGCCCCATGAGCCTGTCTGCATGAAATGGAACCCTAGCCTCTCAAAACTGCAAGAAATCTTATCCAGTGTTCAGAGCTGCCCCTTCCAACCCAATGTTTTGTCTGCTGTGACTTGCAGTGTGCATCCTGACCCTGATATGTTCTTCAAAGGAATGGTCTGCCCAGAGAGGTCTTGGCATGCTTTGGATCCGTGTACTGTGGAAGGAATGGGATTTCTTGAGAGCCATGGAATCTGTACAAGCAGTGGCTTTGTCACAGACCAGGGGGTCAAAGCACCACATCCTAATACCTGGTACTCTCCTTCCCCATAATCAGCTTCTTCAGCTAATTACACTCTTGAAAAAGAGCATACATGTCACTGTGTGGGATCAAATCATGTGGAACATGGCATGAGCGGCCAGGGCCTGGGTGGAGACAGAGCTCAGCCCTGTGTGCTGTGTTTTCTGGAGCTATCCTGACTCCCTTTCTTTCCAGTGAGTGCCCAACTTCCCTATGATTCGATAGGGATCACTGCTCCATTTTGTAAATACATATCTCTGTTTAATTATAGCCCCTCCTTCCTTTACTATAATGCAGTAATTACACATTATTCAAGGTGACAGGAATCCATTTTCAGAAATGTATATACTGTATTTTGAGCATGTTGCCTCCACATCCTGCTGGCCTCTCCCTGCCCCTATGAATTTTGTTCAAGTTCAAGATAATTTCACTTCCTTTTTCACATCGATTTTGAGTGTGACAGAACCTTTCATGGTCCAGTTGTGTGTGATTCAAGGACCTAGGATGATGACCATTCACAGTCACCAAAGATCAACTTGGGATAGTAGACTTAAATTTGCTGTCTTGTCCTAGCAAAGGTTCAAGACATGGGCTCTCCATGTAGTATGCAAAGCAGAGACAAGCTTTATTAAGACGAATTACAGAAAAGTGAGACATCGAGGCAAGGAGAGAAAGAAGAGAGGGAGAAGGACAGAGAGAGAGATGCGAAAGAGAAAAACGTCCTTATCTAGGGGTTTTTGTAGGTCCAGGCCATAATGTGAGAAAGGCTGAAGCGAGAGTTGTGAACTCGGCTGGAGGCTGCATACTCCAAGGTGCACTGTCCAATCAAGGGTGGTCACACACCCTTTACACACAGCCTCTATCTGTCCATCTCTGCTTTACACTTCTCGGCTGCTCTCCTTGACTGTCTGCTCTATTTAATCCCACTGTCAACCTGGCAGGCAACTTGCAGCTTTGCCGTGGCAGAGGGTCAACTTTGCCCCAGTCACAAAGATGTCTTTCTTGGTCACTTCCTATTAGCTTCTTGCTTGTGGGTGGACTGTGTGTTGTAGGTGGATGTCTCTTACAATTTGCTCTATTACAATTAGCTGTGTTAGAAGTAGGGCTATATGAAAGCCTGGACTGACAGACCAGCAAGCTCTGGAGATCTGCTGTTCTCTGCCTCTGCTGTACTGGAAGTAAATGGCAGTCAGCACCCTTCAGGCATTGTCTCCAAAATCTGTTCGTTCTCTTTAAAGGATCATGCCATGCTTGTGGGACCTTGGAGGGAGATCTTGTACCACGTTTCCTTTGAGTACCAAACGTCTGGGCTCAGATGCACATGACCTCTGCTTCTGTCAGCTCCCCAGAGGCCCATGAAGTGATGATATCCTTGTTTCTGCAAATAGAGAAAGTGGAGAGAAACCCTAGACTTTCTCTACTTATAGTTCAGGGAGAGTGGTGAGAACCACAAACATAAGAGAATAAAGCATCTCATTATGCTGACTCTCTAACTATCCACCAATCCATCCACGGTGGATCTTATTACAGATGACAGGGACTCTCTGAGGATGCATCTGCTGTATGACAGAGCCTTCCTCCCCAGCAGGCCCAGCCACATCATTTGTCACTTCATTAGCTAGAAACTGGACAGTCTTTGTGAAGTGGTTCTTAACTCATTAGCGCTAAGTGGGGAGATTGATTTACAAGGATTAATGATCTGCCACTCTCATCAAAGGGCCTCCGCAGGGAAACCTCCCACTGAGGACATCTCAGGTCTTCAGAACCTGTGGTCAGTTCAGTTAATTGAGCCTGGTGATCTTATGGCCTTGAGTTTAAGGTGACATCATTGAGCAACAGCTTTTTAATGACAATTCTTCTTTTAAAGGGAGAAACATACATGACATATGAGCACTATATCACTGGGGTTGTCTATATGCTGCATACAATACATATTAGAGCATAATTTATCCTCTATGTAATGATATCATGCTGACATTTCTATATTAGCATACATTTTTAGATAATGTATTTTACTATCATTTATCATAGACTAATATATAATCCTGGTTTAAAATAATAGAGTACATACATAAAGAGCACATAGAAATGTGATGGTTAATAGTGACCACCATCTTAACTCACTCCTGAGTCACCTAGGAGACACACACTGGGGAGGGAGTATCTTGATTAGTTTAGGTGAGGCAGGGAGAGTCACCCCAAGTGTGGGTAACACCATCCCCAGATGTAATAGAGCATCTTCTCCTTCTGAAAACCGGGTTCTGACTGGCACCACCCGTTAATTTCTGTGGCATGAACACTCTACCATGCTCAACCCTGCGGTCTACATGGAGATGCCCGCCCCTGGCGCTCTGATGAGGGCTCCGGAGAGTTACAGTAGCTCCTGTCTTGTGCTCCCCATCTCCCTCTTCTTTGCTAAATCGCTTTCCTTGGACTCAACTGGTTGTTAGACTATTTGAAAAGAATGAATCTATAATTTTTTTTGAGTATCTTCTTTTGTTTGTTCTCTTAATTTCAGCTATCTCTAATTTAATTTAACTTGGGTTTTGTGTTCATTACTGTTTTAAGTGTTTGGAGGTTTTAGCATTTAATTTACATTGTGTTCTGATAACAAATGAAATCAGGATTATATACTCATGGGTCCTGTTTTAGCCAAATGCCACAGATTATTATTGATACTCTCAGTTATAAAGATGCCATGATTTAGTCCATGCCTTGCTTTTGAGGTGTTTAAATATGGAGGTTTGTTTTTTTTTGAGGGGAGGAGCCTTTAAAGAGATTTTAAATTACATTTTCATTTTTTAAATTAAAAGATAATTGCATCATTTCCCTATTCCCTTTTCCCCTCCAACCCATCCCAGGTACCCACCTTGCTCCTTTTCCAACTTATATCCTCTTTTTATTTAATTGTTATTGTTACATATGTGCAGATGTGTGTGTATGTGTGTGTGCATAAATATAAAAAGACAACCTTCTGAATCTATTTAGTGTTGCTTGTGTCTGTGAGTTCAGAGTATTGGATAATCATTAAGAGGGTGCATCCCTGGGAACCAACTCTTCCTCTCTCAACAGACAGGAATGTTTTTTAGTTCTTTGTCTAAGGCAGAATTTATGAGATTTTTCCCTTACATATTCACCCCTCTACTGGAGTTGTCTTGTTCAGGCAGCCATCTTGTTGAGGCATCGTGGGTGAAGCTTCTCTGTTAATTTGAGGAGACAAAAATCCTACAACAAATCTCCTGTTCCCCTGACTCTTGTGGCATTTTCATCCCTCTAGAGGGGCTCCATGAGCTTTCAGAGCAGGAGTTGTGTTGCGCATCTTGGTTGGCTGCTCCATGACCACCTGTTCTCCGCATCTTGTGGTTTTCTTTAACGGTCTCCATCTGTTGTGAAGAGAAGCTTCTTTGATGAGCGGCGTGAGTCACGCTTACCTGTGGGCATAAGGATAAATATTTAGACTGTTCTAGGAATTATAGTAGTTAAGAGAACTGTCAGTAGACACTGCTCCAGCGCTCATGTCCTCGCCAGTCACTGGTGCTTGCCTAGGTTTCCAGTACCCGGTATGATTTCCCTCCTGGTCTGTAGGCTATATTTCCAGTTGGAAAATAATTGATTATCACCAAGATATAAATGCCACTATCGCACCCTTAGGGATATCATGCTGTGCTGGCCATTGTCGTGTGTCAGAGTCACCACAGCTGGGTAGGACTGTTGGTTGACTTCATCGCTGTGGAAGCTTTTTAGAAACTTTTGGCACTATGAAAACTTGTCTTCAGTGAGGAGGCTTTCAGGACAGATTCAGCTAGGATCCTCATAGTCCTGTGTTTGAAATTTGTGGTGTCTTTAGTAAAAGTAACTGCTGAATCCCAGGGACCCATCTTCTCTGCCTCTATGTGTTGGAATTACAAGCACAGACTATACTGAGTCTTTTACAGGAGTTCTGTGGATCTAATTTGGATCCTTGAACTGACAGAGCATACTGTCTAAACTGTCTCCTCTGCTCCTATAAGTTAAATAAATTCTAATGCCAAAACCTCCACTGAAGACAATAAACAAAATGTTCAATTATATTATGACTACCATAGTGAGCAAACCAGGAACACAGTTGACGAGGTGTCTGCAGGTAGCTCCCATTTTTATTTCTGCCTGCTCAGAAAACTTTCAGAATTGAAACACATCTCAACCAGAATGTCATTAAACAGAACAGACTTCAAAATGGAATTTTGCAATCCTAACAGAGCATCTTACAGTGTCCCTATTTGGACAGACATATGTAATCACTGACATAATGCTACTATTGTTTGAGATTCTTAAACTGGTATTTGCAGAGATGCTCAGTCAGTAAAATGCCTGTTAGGCAACCAATAGGACTTAAGTTTGGATTATCAGCACCCACATAAAAAGCCCAGATGTGGTGGTACACACCTGCAATCTTAGATGAGGGAGGGAGAGACAAGGGGACCCCTGGGGCTTGATAGCCAGCAAGCTTAGCTGAATCTGTGATATCCAGATACAGTGAGAGACCCTGCTTCAAAAAATAAGAGAAAGAAAAAAAATAAGTCACTGAGTAAGACACATATGCACATAAATGGTTCTTTCTTAGATGTTGGCTATTGTTCTTGTCTGATTCATCCATCTCTTTCTTGTTGGGGTATTTCGAGTCTCCTAGTATTATTTTAGCTTTGTCAGTGTGTGTGTGTGTGTGTGTGTGTGTGTGTGCACCTGTAAGTGTTTCCTTTCTGTACTTTAATGCCCTGATGATGTGAACTCCAAACTTCATCAGTTTGAGGTGAAATATACTTTTAGTGACAATGTAGCATTCTTCTTTATGTCTGGTAATGGAATCTGCATTCTAATTGAAGTTATTTCCATTTTAAATTTGCTCCCAAGTTCATTTGCATTTCAACATAATTTCAGGAGTATTTTAATAATATTTTAATATTAGTATTAATATTTATTAATATTTAAATATTAATCAACCATTAATATCTAAACATAGTAGGTTATCACATTTGCTGGCTTTACCCACCTTGGTAATATGTCTTTTAATTGATCTAATTCGACTATCTTTACTGTGGTTATATTAGTTCTATCCTTTGTGATTTTTTTTCTGTTCTCCCCTTTCCTCTTTCTTCTCTGACTTTTGAATTCCATCACTTCTGTGGATATACAGACCAAGAAGTAATTTCTGGTATATTTTATCATCTATTGGCTCTTTTATTATCCTTATCAAATGAAGATAGTTATATTAATCAGCATGCCTTCCCAAACAGCAAGTGACTCCTACAATGAACATGACCTAGCCAACCACTTAGTTTTCAATTCCTTTCATTTTTTTTTATCTGATGTTGATCAGGTGGCTTCTGGCCTTGGAGAACTTACCAGATCTCTCAGGGTTATGTAGCAGTTTCCTCCAAGATCAAAACCTTCTATCTTGGAGAGAAGCTTCCTAAGACACAGGAAGTTAAAAGGAAGGCAAAAAACAGAGTATTCTAGGCAGAGGTGGACATTCTGGTCTGTAGGGAAACTCCTTAAGCTCAAGAAATAAATGATTCGTAAGGTTCAGGAAGTCCCTGAAACTGACCGAATTCCCTAGTCCCCTTCCTCTCCAAGTTTTTATAAGCAATAAGGATGGCTGAGTGACACAGTAAGACAAGCAAAGCTTCCTGGAAGGTGCAAGATCAGCTGCAGCACTTAGAAGAGGCTCAAACCTATTTAGCCACCAGAAAAGGATACCCACTAACCAGTTAAGCTGCTTGCTGCTGTGCAGTGTGCTCCAGGTTTCTGGTCGTCATGGTTCACCCATTCTGGCATTAGCTTTGGTGATTCAGCTTCCTTTGAAAAATTCTGGTCCTGTAAGTAACCCCTCACCTATACTCCTATAAACCTAATAAAACTTATTGGTTCACCGAGTTGGACTTTCGTGGTACCCACGCTTCAATCTGTTATCAGTTTCCTATCTGGAGTGAATAGACATTTGATCACATCTTCCTGGGGATAGGGTCACACAACACTCAGCTTCCTTTGGTCTAGGGTCCTTGCCTCCTCCGTGATATCAGGGCTTTGCTTCAGTCAAGAATAGCAGTGGACAGCTTTGAAACACTCCTGGGCACTAGTTTGTCTTTCGTTGACTCCCCAGGCCTTTGTCTCTGACAATACCCTTCAACTTATCCATTTCTTTCTACTAACAAAGGGACCTTATCCAACACTTGCATTTCAGGCTGACGACCTCCCTCCTTTTTGCAGAGAGACACTTCGGTATCAGTTCCCATTAGGGGCTGGAATCAGGCCACCATCCATAGCAGGCTCAGAGCAGCCATGGCTCTGGGATTTCTCTCGTCTTATGTTCCCAAACCTTTTTCTGATCATTTGATTTTGAAGTGTCATTCTACCCACTGATTCTCGAATCTATGTCACCTGTCACTTATGTGTACGGGGGAGAAAAAGGAAAGAAGAGGCATATAATGAGAGACACGTCACATCTCTTCAAACTGAATGGTATATTTTAAAACAATAAGGTTTGTTCTCCAAGTTGACATTTGCTTTTAGTCCTAATATTTTTTCATAATTTTGTAAGATTTTTATTATTCATTATTAGTTATAATAAGAACAGGTTTCATTATATTTTATATGCAATGTGCCCCATGACCCTCTCTTGCCCATCCCCACTCCCGCTGACCCCTCCTAACTAGTCTTACTCTATTCACATCTCTTTCTGTATTGTCTTAGGGAAGTCTATTAGGGATGCTTAAAGGCACAAGACCAACTTAGCAGTGCTGAAGAAACTAGCAGTCCCACCCCCAGTGGCCATGAACTGCCTCTAAGTCCGCATGGAATAGTGACAGTTTTTATTTAAAATGAGTTGGGGTGATGCAGAAATGTCTTCTCGGGTGAAATGCTGGACATGCACGAATGCCTTCGTTTGGATCCCCAGTACCCACAAAAATATTTTGCCTGGTGGTGTTCACCTTAAACCCCAGTGCAGGGGAGGTAGAGGCAGACAGATCCCCAGAGTTCACTGGCCAACAAATCTAGCCAATAAGAGATCTCCTGGTTCTATTAGAGACTAAGATGGAGACCTCTGAACTCCACACATAGGCACATGTGTGCACATGCACTCTCACATGCGTGCACACACCCCCATAAATTCAAAATTAGAGTTAAATATTGGGAAGTTTAGCATATGGCACTATGGATTAAAGACACTTGTAATATGTGTCCTCTGCTGATGGCTCTATGAGCTCTGCTGTGCAACCATAATTCATGCTACACACTATCTACAAGGTGTTTTTGTGTCTCCCACCACCTGACTTCATCCTTCATCCATGTCACATCCCACCCCAGGCTAGCCCAACCCCACACATATTGCACCAAGTTGGTACCTGGTGAATCTGCCTGATCCAACCCTCTATGCACCCTCCCCAGTTCTCAGACTTAGACTCAGTCTCAAATACAGCGCCCAAACCTAATCTGGTCATCTATGGTCCTATTCAGGATTCTTCAGCCAGACGTACATACTGTGCACAAGCGCAGGGCCCTGTCTTCTACCTGATTTCATCCCATCCATACCACATTCAACTTTCTGGGCCAATCTGGACCAACACAGCCTAAGCCCTGTGTCAACATTAGAGGCAGAACTGACATGCCCAGGTCTCATGACAAAAATACAAATAATGTGACAGAATAAGGTAGTGCCTACCCCCAACCACCCCAACGTGTGCCTGAATCCACCAGTCCTGCAGAAATGTTTTCCAATGAGAATTACCTAGATGAAATCCAGAACAATGACTTTAAAAAATTATAATAAACTTCAAGGAACTGAAAGAAAACATAAACAGCTCAAAGACCTTGAAGAGAATAAATGCCTGAGGCAATGCCCAAGATCATACAAACATAATGCTGAAGGAAATGATGAAGAAAGTACAAGATTTGAAAGCTAAATTCAATAAAGAGATGGAATTGTTGAGAAGAACTCAAGCTGAACTGAAGATGAAATTAAAAATTCAATAACCTAACCTGAATAGGAGACTCAAGGAAAAACCTTATAAAGAATTCAGTTATAAAAAATGGCTCAAGTGGAAGATAGATTGTGAAGACTCCAAAAAAAGCAGAAGAAATTAAATCACACAAGCAAAGAACATGGAAATATTAAGTAACAGAAAAGTAACACACAGGAACTACCGGGCACCACACAAAGGACAAATGTCAAGCTATAGGCATGCATAGGGAAGAAGAATCAAGATAGGCCAGATCTTCAACAAGAAGAAAATGTCCTCAAACTAAGAAAAGACACATGCACACAGACACAAGAAGGACACAGCACATCAAATAGACAAGATCAGAAAGGAAAGTCCCCACAGAAAAGAAACTCCTGTGGTGTATCATAGTTAAAACACTAAATATACAGAGCAAAGAAAGAGTATTGACACCTGCAAGAGAAAAACACAATATAAAAGGCAATCCTGCCCAGAATCTCTGAGACTTGCCAGTGGAAATTAACTAATGTAAGTTTTGTAACTGAATGAGATAGCTTTAAGATAGAAGCTAAGCTAGTCATATGCTCATGGAGGGCACCCTCAGATTCCTTATAGGTCAAGCAAGTGAACTGGTGCTCTTCAGGATCAAAAGCATCAGCCCCTGCTGCTCCACATCACTGGCTACTCCTCTATGTCTTCTGCTGGATGTGTCTAGGAGATTGGAAGATGCACGGCAGTGAGTATTTTGAGTGCAGTCGGTACAAGGAGAACCCTGACATCACCAACCAGAGCCAGCAAGCCCAGGGCAGGGGGGCCCTCAAGAAGCACTTGTTCTACTTTGAGAGGTGAGAAAACCACAATAAAAGTTTGCAGCTTGAGGCACAAACATACCAACAGATTCATGAGAAGATTCAGGAGAGGGTTATGAACAATCTGGGGACATGGATTGACTGGCAGTACCTGCAGAACGCTGCTAAGCTGTTGGCCAAGTGTTGATACACCCTGCAATACACCTATCCGTATGCGTACTACATGGAGTCTGGTCCTAGGAAGAAGCTGCTTGAATACCAGCAGGCTCAGCTGGAGGCTGAAATTGAAAACCTGTCGTTGAAAGTTGAGCGTGCAGACAGCTATGACAGAGGGGACTTGGAAAACCAAATGCACATAGCAGAGCAGCGGAGAAGAACCCTGCTGAAGGATTTTCACAACACCTAAGATGGGCTGTGGATGTGCCGGGATGAGGAAGATGTAGCTGTGGGGCCTCCAGGCTACCATACTGCATGCTGCAGGCTCTGCCTTTCATGACCCCAGGCAACAGCCAGGGCCCCCGCTCCTGAGAGACACTGGCAAACACACCTCTTAGTCAATTTGTTTTTTGCTTTTTGTTTCTACCAGGGTAGAGGCCGTGTTGAACCAGCTTCTAATAAGGACTTTTATTAAATTCTCCCTGGATGGTTGTTGGGAGGGAGGGAACGTTTTTTCTTGAATGGCTATTAATAGTATTAGATAATTACAACTTACGTAATTTTCAAAGGTTGTACAATTATAAAGAAAAAAGGCAACCCATAGGATAACACAGAGCCCTTTTGAAAATAACTTGGCTTTCGAGTGTAAAAAAAAAAAAGGCAGGCAATCCTTAAGGAAAAGAGATGATTTTTTTCCAATGGAAACTTTGAATGTCAGAATATCTTGGTGCAATGCATTCCCATTCCTAAAAAACTATAATGTCCAGCCTAGACTAATATACCCAGCAAAATTCTCTACTAAGGGTAAAGGGCACAAAAACCTTGACCTATCCAAACAAGCTTTAAAAATTCATAACCAGTAGACCAACCCTAAACAGAGAATGGGAAGCAATACTTTGGACTGAATAGAACAATAAACATCCAAGAGACTGTTATGAAGTTCTAATTGCTAAAAACAAAGTATGTCTAAGGATAAAAACAGAAAAAAGAGCAGCAATTACAACCATGCCTGCAATCAATACACACCTTTCGATAATAATTTTATGTAATAATAGCCTCAATTCTCTAATAAAAAGACACAGACTGGCTGAATGGATTAATCAACCAAAATCAATGAGTGTTATCCCATTGAGGCAGGTGCAACATAAACAAGGCACTAAATGTAATAAATCATATAAACGGACTTAAAGGGAGGCATTACATGATCAATTCAGTAAGTGTAGAAAGTGACTTTGACAAAATCCAATGTGCTTTCAAAATAAAAGTTACAGTGAGAGTAGGCCTGGAGGGAGCAGAACTCCATATAATAAGTGCTACATATGGCACATCCACAGCCAACAGCATCCTAAATGGAGAGAAACTTTAAGCAACCCCATTAAAACTAAGAAGACAGCACTGTTAACCATCCCTACCCCTTTTGAATATAGTGCCGGGAGCACTAGCTGGAGCAATAAGGCAAGAGAAGAAAATTAAGGGAATATAAATTAAGAAAAAAGTTCTCTCTAATTGCCAATAAAATGATACATGCACATAACAACAATGTAGAAAAAGGAAACATGGCTATGAGGGGGAACATGAGAGGGTTTGGGGGTAGGAAAAGGAAGGGGGAGTCATTATGTTTTAAATCTTTAAATTACATACAAACTTGTTAACATGTCCCTCCTTCTCATCATTATCCTACAAGAATAATTGGTATTGTCGGCTACTTCACTGTCAGTTAGATGGTTAGAGACCTTTGCTCGGCTGTCTTCACTTCCTGTAATACTGAGCATCCTTGAATGTGAATGCTTGTGTTGGCATACTGCGACTTGCAGGTTCACAGGGTTTGCCAATGTCCCGTTGGATTCTTTGACCTTCTTCACTGATGTGGGACTCACAGATGTATTCTTTATGCACACAGCATGTTTCCCCTCAAAGTTGCTCTCCCCTGAACTGTGCTATGTCTATAATTTTAATTTCACATAGTCTCGTATTGGTGGGACTTTAAGTCATCAGATATCTGTTCCAGCAGAAATTTCTGGTATTGAAAAACATAGGACACTTAATCATTATAGTTTTAATTCTGATAATTTTATATGAATTATTTATGTGGTGTCTGCTCTCTGGAAGGCAGGTGGCTTTAAATATTTTATTTGAATATAACCACAAAGCAAACACATGTGACATGGTAATCCTTAGTTAGCGATGGAAGACACATCTATTAAAGAAGTTAATTGAGTTATCTAAATTCTAGCTGCTATGAGAATTTTTATTCAAAGCCATTTTTACTCCCTGGGGCTACTTATACTGTTATTCACTCCTTCTGGCCTGTAAATCTGAGTCCAAGACTAAGAATCCAAAAACCCACCGAGGGGAGAGGAGAAGCTTAAGTGTGAGGAGGCTGAGACAGGAGCTGTGGTATCCAACAGATTATTCAAGTCTTAGATGCAGAAAAGAGCTTTCTGTTCTCCATGTTTGTGTTCAGTGGATGGGAGGATGCCACCCTACACACACACACACACACACACACANTCCCTCCCTCCCTCCCTCCCTCCCTCTCTCCAGTAAAGCAGGGCTTCTTTGCTGTGTCTCCTTGCTGAGGTCCTAATCTGTTTCTGACACACCTGCACAAACAGCCTGAGTAAAGATATCCCAGCTCTCAGGGCTCTTATGTCCTCATTTCAGAACTTATTGCAAAGTTGTAGTTGTATGATCAATACTGGCCAAGGAGCAGGTGCATGGGCTGATGAAATAAAATACATAAAAAGAGATAAACCCATCTATCCCTGGTCAACTGAACTTTAACAAAGGCATCAATACCATTCAAAAGATCATTCTATGATTTTTCAACAAATAGTACTGAGAAAATTGATATCTATACAGTAGAGAATATGTACTCTTTTTTAACACTGTTTTTTACATCCAATTGTTTTTTACATACAATGTGTTAAAATGACTCAAAGGTCCATACTGCAGGATATGGAACTAGAAAATTCTTAGATGTCGATATAGATAAAAAAAATTGTGTCTAAATTAAGCACAAGTTTATTTAGCATAATAGCATTAATAAAGGTAACCACAGAAATACGTGTACTTTAAATTTAACTAAAATACTAACCAGCTGAACAGTGGTGGGACATGCCTTAAATCCCAGGACTTGGGAGGCAGAGGAAGGCAGATCTCTGAGTTCAAGGCTAGCCTGGTCTATAGCATGAGTTCCAGGGAAGTCACAGCTACAAGGAAAAACTGAAAAAAAACAGGAAAGAAAATACTAACCATGGGCTGAAAAAATTACTGAATGGCTGAAAGCACAGGCTGCTCTTACAGAGGGCTCAAGTTCAGCTCTCAGCAGTCACATCTGGCAGCTCACACTGAAATTCATGATGAACGAGGGTCCCATGTCCTCGTCTGGACACCATGGTCACCCACTCTCATGTGCACATACACTGACAAAGATACAGCTAATTGAAAACAAATCTTTAAAAATACCAATCTTCTAAAAATCAAAAAATGCTATCAAGAAAGTGAAAAGACAATCTACAGAATGACAGAAAAATAGTTTCAAATGAGACATTTGATTAACAATCTGAAAGCACAGTCTCAAATCGCTAACAAAAAGATCACTCCCCCATCAAAACATGGGTAAAAGATTTGAGTAGGCATTTCTTTAGAGAGGATGTACAATAGTCAGCCAGCACATAAATACCTCCTCCAATCCATAGTCTTTAAGGAAATGTCAATCAAAAACCACTTCACAGTCCCTGAGCTGAAGGCTTGATGGCAGAAGTCAGAGAGGACACGTGATCCTGAGACATTGTTGATGGAACTGGTGCAGCCATGATAGTTCCTCAGAAAGTCAAGTATAGTATTCCTATATGACTTGGATTTCTTTCCCTGGTGTATGCATGCATATGTGTGCATGTGTGTGTGTGTGTGTGTGTGTGTGTGTGTGTACAGAATATGAATATGAACGCTTATAGTGGGTTTACTTATAGCTCAAGAAGAAAATGGCTGGGGAAATGACTCAGTGGATGAAAATATTTTCTGTACAAAGATCAGGGCCTCAGTTCAAATCCCCAGAGTCCATGGATGTGGCATCATACACATTCTAAGTCCAGGAGCATTGATGCTGGGAAGTGTGGAGACAGGAGGATAGCTGCTGTTTGTTGGCCACCAACCCAGTTCCAGGTTCACTGAGAAGTTGTCTCAAGGTAATAATGTGGAGCATAATGAAGAGGGACATCTGACATTCTCTTCTGGCCTCCACATACATAAACCACACACACACACACACACACACACACGGAGAGAGAGAGAGAGAGAGAGAGAGAGAGAGATCAGAAAGAAAGAGTCAACAATTTCATCAACGTGCGTATTCATAAGCAAATGTTGTACATACACAGAATGGGAGATACTGGACCATAAAAGGAGGTCTGAAGTACTGTTACATAACATCAGAATAAATAAAAGCCTTGAATGTATCATTGCTAAGTGATCAAGATGGACAGTCATACATGTGATTCATTTACTTGAAACATCTATTGTAGGTAAATCCATAAACAAGAATGGATTGTTCTTAATGAGTTGAGAAAAATATTTCATAATTTTCTGGATTAAAGGGCTATTTGAGGAGAGAAAATTGAAGAGCAAGAAGGTTGTGTTGGGGTGGAGGAGGACAGCTAAGTATGGAGATGAATTAATAGGTGGCATAATGGTGCATATGCATAAAAATAACTTCTTTAAATTCATCACTTTTTAAAATCCTAATTATAAAATTAATTTTAAGTGAATGAAAATGATAATGACAAGGTGAAAAGAAACGTTCTGGAATTCAACAGCTATGATGGAAAACCACTGAACTACATAATTTAAAATGATGAGGTCTGAGTTATATAAATTAAATCTCAACAATATTAGAAGATGAAAGAAGAGTTGAAAAAACAATAAAACACATATCCTATAGAGTAAGTTAGACCCAAAGAGGAACAACTCAGTCCCAGTGAAAGTGAGAATCGGGTAATAAAAACAAGACTAGAAAGTACTAAAGTTGAATAAGAAGGTACATAAGAAAAAGTAATAAAGTTAATATGTCCAACCAAGGGGAAAAAGAAAAAAAAAGCCAAAGGATGGACATTGGATTGTTGAGTTACATCCCACAAAATTTAAAATATAGTATTTTATGAACATTAGCCAAGAAGTTCAAAGCAGACAAATTTTCAGAAAATATAACTTATCAAAACAGATATAAATAATACTAGACTTGGTGTATGTTATAAGGCTTTGAAGTATAGGATACAGTTATTATAGTTTTGATCCAAAGGAAGGTGGTGTTTCAAGTAGGCTCAATGGTGAATATGTTCACATAACATAGAAAAGATAATGGCAATTTAAACACATACATGCAAAGAGTTTGTAAAGAAAGCAAGGATCCAGAGATGCTGCTTAGTGGCTAATAGGACTTGTTACACTTACAGATGGTCTAGATTTGGTTCCCAGCATCGAATACTGTAGCTCCAAGAACTCCAGCATTTCCTCTGGTCTATGGGTACCCACAAACATGTACATATTCCTCAGTATATAGACACATAATTAAAAAGAAGATCCTTAAAACAAGAAATCAATGCAGTGGCAAAGTTGCCATCAGTCAGATAGATACACTGATGAAGAAGGTAAATCATCATAGAGGTCTATGGCCTGATGTATAGAATCTGCAGATATCTGTATGATGTGATGGCAAAGGCTGATTGTCAACTTGAACCAATCGAGAGTGATCTGGGAAGAGACTCTCAATGAAGACTCATCTGGATGAAATTGGACAGTAAGCATGCCAGGAACAGATTTTCTTAGTTGGTATGGAGTGAAAAGCCCACCCTGAGTGTGGTTGAGGTCATTACATGGGTAGGGTTCTAAAATGGACAAGTCTAGAGAGGTAGGCTGAGCAGAAAGCAAGGAGCAAGGCTGCATCCATGTCTTTGCTCTTGACTGTCAATGTGCTGTGGTCAGCTGTCACAAACTCCTCCACTGTGGCTTCTCAGCAGTGATGGACCGTAACATGAAACTGTGAGTTAAAATCAAGCATTCCTCCTGAGAATTGCTTTTGTCTGGGCATTTTATCCCTGCAGCAGAGAGGAAACTAGGACAGACGAAAAGTTCAGATCAACAGTGACCTTGTAGATTAAGACCATGGCTCAGTTGACCATAACACAGAGACAGCACCCTGAAGTAACTGCTTTGATCTAATGGAGTCACAATCTTTGCCAAAAGAAGGAGGCCAAGGAGAAAGGGTGTAATCACAGGTGAGCAATGGGGTGCAGAAGACCACAGCCCGGTGCTGACTTAAGAGGTATCAGGCAAGGCATGAACACAGCCTCACTTGGGAAAGGCTAGGCAAGTCTCTCCCCTAGAGCTGCTGAGGAAACACAGCTCTGCCTACAGGTTCCTGATAGCTGATGAGATTCTAATGGAAAAATTCTAAGAGAATACATTTATGCTGTTTTAAATCATGAAGTTTGTGGTGATTTTTTAAAGCCACATTAAAATGACTTCAAGCTGAGATGTGGCAAAATAGCAGCCGTAACCTTCTACTTGACACTAAGCATAAAAAAAATCATCTGAAGTGACAAATTAAATAATAAAGCGTAAATAAATGAATACAGAGATGAGAAAAAACAACTGTCTACCAGAAACATGGCAAGAGATCTTCTCGACCCTGGGAAACATAGCATCCCTTAAATAGGAAAAGTCCACACACAGCACAACCAAGTGCAAAATAAAAACTTCAACTCTAATTTCCATTTAATGAAGACGTGTACAAAATAAGAACACAATAAAATAAAGAAAAAAATGAATGGACATGTTGTTTCTTTAATGGGAGCAGAGTGAAGAAAGCAGTCTCACCTCTCGTGTGTGTCATACATGTATGTATGCCATACACACAGGAAACATCATACACAGTTTATATGTGGTACAAACACTGCAGCCATTAACTCATAGTCACAGTGAAGAGATGCACTGCGCACACATCAGACTGGCCAAACCATCAGCAAGGATTTCTCCTCTTTATCTTTGAACCACTGGCTATATGGATTCTGGGAGAGGTAGGGCCACTCTTTGTGAATCTACTGCTGAGCAAACCCGGCCCCAGTGGACAGCTGCAAATCCAGTCACACAGATGGCCCTGGGTCTCAAAACAAAAGGAATAGACATGAGCATGAGAGAGGACAGGTATGGAAGAAGAGAGTAGACAGGAGTGGTAGGGAAGTGGGTAGGGAGAGTGGTCAGCGGGCATCTCGTACATGCGTGAAACTGTGTAAGAGCAATCTAATTTTTAAAAAGCAGGCGTTATCACCTTTAAACAATAAGAATAATAATTTAAATTTCAAGCAAAAAAATTTAAAGGCTACTCCATCAAAGAAGCTGCAGTTACAACAGAAGAAACACACTGCAGTTGCAAACAGCACTGGGTGTGACTCTTGAATCCGCAGGACCAAGGACATCCAAAGGGAAAGCAGGCGCTGTGGGTGGTGAGTGACGTGACAACCATGTGACTATGCATGCTGCCGCCCAGAAGGATGCACAAGGAAAGTGCTCTTGGTAAATACCTGGTGTTTTTGCAGGACATCAGGTGCCCTCTTTTGATGTGGGTTCAAAGGAGGAAAATCTATCAAGAGAGTAGACCCCTACCTTAGCCATGGTCTCACTTTGCCGTTTCCAATACTGCTGTCAATGTGATTTGGGAAGATTAATGGAAAATTACAGAAATAAACATTCCTACGTCTTCCTACTTTGATTCAAAATCTTAACATAGCTGTTAGGACAGTTAAAATTACACAAATGATGCGCATCCCTGGTTTTAAATGTATGTCTGTGTGTGCATGTGTTTGCATATGTGTTGGGGTTAGGTGTGTGCTCACCCATCTGTGAGTATACGGAGGCCAGAAGTCAATGTTGGGTGTCTCCCTCTAAGGCTCTCTACATTATTTTCACAAGCAGGGTCTCTCCCTCAACCTGGACCTCGACAATGTTTTGGCCACACTGGCTACCCATTGAGATGTGGAGATTCTCCTGTTTCCACATCCCTATGCTAGAGTTACCTCCACCACCACACCAGGCTTTTACAAGGGTTTGGGCAACCCAACACAGTTCTTTATGCTTTTATTGCAAGTCTTCTTTCATTAAGCCATTCCCTAAGGCTCCATAATTTTTCCTTTAGCTTGCATGAATTATTCAAATTATTTGGCCCACTGTTGTATTTACAATGATGTATACACTGTGTGGCAGCCGTGCCCTCATCCCCTCTCCCGTTCTTAGCAGCAATGAAGCTGCAGTAAAGTCTGCTTGGGGTGAGAGGCATCCCTCTGCCCAGTATTCCCAGGGTGTGAAGAATATCACCGTTTCCAGTTGTCCATTCAGCAGCGGCCTCCATAGTCAGGTCAACTGTGGATCACAGCAATTGGGTTCAGGTAACTAGCACTTTACCAATTTATGACCCAAACCATAGTGGGAGTGATAACGACTAACTTAATGCAGTGTGTGGTTACAGTTCTGGTCTATTACTGTTATCTATCTCTTACTGTCTCTAATTCATGAATTAAATTTTAGAAAGTATAGTGGTACTCACCTTTGATCTCAGCACTAGGAAGGGAGTGGCAAGTGAATTGCTTTGAGTTCAAGGTCATCTAGCCTGCAAAGAATCCCCAGGCCAGTCAGAACAGCATAGTGAGGCCAGTCTCAATAAACCATTTAAGTCTCGATATTTGTGAATAGGAAGAAACATAGTAATAGCAGGATTAGGTAGAAGTTCCATTTCAGACATCCACTTGGTATGAAGTGTCTTGTAATGGTCATGGGAAGACTACTGAATTCATGACCTGTGGCTTTTAAGACACTCGTATTATCCTTGGATTAGAAAATTGACCACAAACTGAACAAAAAGCCACTGAATAGGGATATGAGTAGTGGAGGATGGGTAAACCACCCTGCACCCTGATTTCTATTAACCTGTCAACCAGTGGTGGCTATTAAATTTGACGTTCCACGCCTCTTTGTCTTTTTACTTGTGATTGCATTAGAAAACCATCTCCTCAGCCATCTTTGCTGTTCTACCTTCACCATGACATGGAAAAAACAAGTGCTCGTGTCTGATGCCAAGAAATCCCTGAAATTAAATAACGTATGATTATAAATGTGTGGCATCAATTTCTGTAATGCTTTTAAGTGTCCCCAAATCTCCTTCAGGATCTCTGGGAAAGATCTACATCAAGCACTTCCTCTCATTAAATCCACTTTTGCTCAAGTACCTATAATCAGTATTTTTTCAAAAATATTTGCATAAATTTTGGTTATTCACTTTCATACTTCCATATTTCACTTACCCACTAGAGGAAGGTGGGGGTTTTTTTGTACAATTTTCCTCATAGGTTTTCCGTGATGCTGTATACACACATGTGTGCACATACACCTCTCGCCCACTTCAAGCTAAGCACACTGCTTTCAGAGTCTAAGCTCTAAAACTTTATCCATTGGAAACCTTGTTCTGTGCTCTTCTGTCCTATTAACTGGAGAGTGGCCTTCCTGAATTGAGAATGCAGCAGCAAGAGGAGATGAAATAAAATGTCACTGAGAACTGTGTAGAGTGGCCAACTCTAGAGCCTAGAGCCAACCTTTTTTTTTGTCAGCAACCACTCCATGAAAGGCTAGGTCAGGCATTCCCTCCTATACTTTGTACATGGTGAGAGTCCGGGTACAGAACTGGAGTGGTCTGGGTAATTGACTCGAGTTCACAAAGTTAAATTGACTCCAGACTCAAGGAAAAGGTGAAAAATAAAGACCTTGTCTTGGTTCATGTTGAAATCTGGTCTTTGCTCCCCTGCGCTCAGGTCTCTTTCCCAACTCAACTCCACACTAAGGGTATGTTTTCCGGGTACTTCAGATAAGAAGTAATAACAGGACCAGCAAGATGCTTGACAGGTAAGTGCTCTTGCTGCCGAGCCTGAAGACTTTAGGTCAATCCCTGGGACCAACAGAGTTGAAGGCGAGAGCTGTCTCCAGCAAAATGTCACCCTCACGTTCATTGCATGCTGAGACATGTGCACCCACGTACACATAAAATAAAGAAGTGTTAAAAGTTGCAAGGAAGTAAAAGTGTAAGGAGTGGGGAGGGAGATGGATTCAGCAGTAAAGCACTTGTTGTGTGGGCATAAGGACCTGAGGTTGGCTCCCTAATACCCGCGTAAAAGGCAAGGTATAGGGGTACATGTGTCCGTCATCTCAGAACTGAGTATGTAGAGACAGACATATCACTGAGGCTTTCTGGCTAGCCAGTCTGACAAGTCAGTGAGCTCTGGGCCCTTAAGAGACATCATTTCAAACATTAAAGTAGAGAGTAATTGAGGAAGATACCCAATGTCATATGCCATCCTCTGCCCTATCTATGCATATACATGTACACACGTGCACACATACACACACAAAGAAAGGTAAAATACATAAGGAAGTTTCTGGAAATAAGTGTGATGCTTATAAATAAGGCTAGGAAATGGAAGTTGGGTTTGGACTCATGTTGTACGGAGCATCAAGCTCCATGCATAGAGGAAGATGATGTCTATCAGATAGGTCCCTGCAGAGCCGACAAGCAGACTGGCTGATGGAATGATGGTGACTGAATGGGAAGCAAAAAGAAGGGAAGGGGCATGATGTTTGGCGCTGCAGCAAGTAACTCGATGCTCTGCAGTGCTTCCACCAGAAGACCTGGGCTTAATTCATGACCCTCTCTAGCAGCGTTTGGGTTGTTAAAGATGCATCTGTCATCATCTCCTGCTGAGCTGCTGCTAGGATTAGGAAGGATATGGGGCTCCCTAGATGAGACAAACTACAGACACAATTCAAATGCCAGATGTTCATTTCATTCCATTCAAACCTCTTCAGAGCACCAGGGCCATCCACCTCACCAAACATATTCCCACGTATTTCAGAATGTTTCTTCCAAAGTGTATCACCATGAGAAGAACAAAGAGTTCCACTAAGCAAGGGGAATGCAGAGCATTTTTTAAAGTAGGGAGGGAAGGAGAAGCCAAGAGCAACAAAATGAAACTGATAATTTTTCATTTACAAGTAAGAGCCCCCACAAGATGTTGCAGATATGGGTATGAGGCCACATGCTAATCTTCAAAATCGCAGTTCCTTCTTCAGTAATAGTGACACTGTTATGACTGGTGTGCCCTTCCCTCAAGCTCTAGGTTTGTTTCTACACCAAATCATGGTGACTTTATTTTCCGAGTCCAGCTATAAACCACATTCATTCCCTTCATCACCCAGACATTCCTGGACTTCTGGTAGGTCCAGCCTTTCCATTCTACCTGTCACCAGTACTAACATGTTGGGATTCATGACTTTCCTTTTAGTTTGGCAGAGACGTTGCCACATGAAAGATGTCATTCTCACATAATGGAGATGCTCACCATGATACAGCCTTATCCCAGGGTGTCAGAGAGCCTGTGGAGGGGTCTGACACATTTTCATTTCATCCCAGCCATCTGCCATTCTTTAGGAAACTAATGTAAGGTCATTCTAGGCCAAACATGAAAAGGCACATGTGGCCTACTCTGGCCTGAAGCTCTTTGCAATGACAAGTCTAGAGGCCATCTATGTGTCCATCAGTAAAGGCTCAAGTTAATGACCCATTGTAGTGATATTTTGTGTTTTGACAAACAAAGCTTGCCTAAAGATCAGAATGCAGAGCTAAGCCACTAGAAATCAGGCAGTGGTGGCACATACCTTTAATCCCAGGACTCAGGGGACAGACAGATCTCTGCTAGTTCAAAGCCACCCTGGGCAACAAGAAATTGAACCCGTCTAAAAGAGAAACAGAGCTCACACAAAGGTGATCCCAGCAGTTGGGATCCCATGCCTTTAATTCCAACACTAGGGAGGTGGAGACAGGAATGATATGGTTGGGCAGAGAGAGGAATATAAGGCAGGAGACAGAAGCTCAGTGCAGTCAGAGGAGCAGCGCAGTCTGAGGCAGTCAGTCTGAGAATGCAGTTTGAGGAAGGAGTCTGAGGACAAGATCGCCCCTTCCGTAGGGGTAAGAACTCTCTAGTGGCTGGCCACTCTGCTTCTCTGATCCTTCAGTTTTCACCCTCTGATAGCTGACTCTGAGATTTTATTATTAAGACCAAAGAAAATTTGTGTTACAACCCGTGATGCATTTGCCCTCTGGAGTTCAGTAAGAGGAAATTGGTGAATCTGTAAAACACTTGGATTGCTGTGATGTTTTGGATAAAAACCACAGCAGAATAAGCCTATGGCATGTGTACTACCATTTATTCAAGGAAAAGGAAAGAGAGCTAACAGTCAATTTTTTTAATGGGAAATTTTTCTTCAGATACATCGAAATCCATTCTGGGCAGAGAAGAAAAGAGAAATCTGATTCTGATGCACAGAATTACTCATCTCATGGTGAAACACAAGTAATAAAAAACTATAATGAAAATCTAAATAAAGATAAAATTCACTGCACAGCATTTGGAGGTGTCCGTCAGGAAGTTCCTCACCTGAGGAATATTCCACTGTTATCCCTGCATGGGGATAAAGTATCCAAGGAGAACAGCTGAATTAACGTCTGAACCTCAAGTGTGCCGTCAGAACCAGAGTGAGAAAGCCATCCAAGGGCATCTCAAGAGCCACCCACTGCCCCAATGTGGAAAACTTTGACACTGAAATAAAAAAACACAAGTCGATCTGAGAGTGGACGATTTTTTTTTAAAACCAAACAGAGCAGAACAAAACAAGCAAAGCCTTCAGTCATCATGTTGACAACTTGCCACCTTCAGGAGATTCGTGGCCAGGAGCCCTCCTCCTATTCACTGGCTCCAGTGTAGTGACCAGACCTAATGGTGGAAATGTTCTCTCCTCGTTTTTCAGCCAATGAACACAGGACAATGGATCCTGGCAATTACTCTGTGAGTAAGAGGAAAATGGTTCTGACTGCTAACATGGAGAGGACAGGAACCTCCTGAAGGGCAAGCCATTACCATAGGACCTCGAAAGAGAAGGAGCCCAGATCCAGCCGCACACCGGCACTAATTTGGGGGAAGTACATGTGTTTGAGAAGCATGTTCAACAACAACATGGACAGTCCCCAGCAGCCCTGGCCATGAGATCGTCTACCATACAAAATGTCCAGCTTCTCCAGTCTCAGAAAATGAAAAGGAGAAAGTGAAGTCCACAGAAGAAAAGAAACAAGCTATACCAGACACACTGCATAGGCCTAGTGAGAATTCCAATATGAAGAAAGTGCACACACACACACACACACACACAATGTGAACACTGACTAGAGTTGGGAATAGTAAAACATTGGAGTTTTTAAGTATGAGAATTTCGCGTCTAATATTTTTAGACATATTTGATTTGAAGTGAAAGCTGAAATGGTTACCAAGAAAACATGTGATCTTGCCTTTGCTTCAGAATAAGTGAGACTGGAAGCAGCCGTTACTGAGGGAACCCACACAACAGTGTTACTCCAAGTTAACAACTGTAGAAGCCAGATGAGCGATATTTGGAAGAGCCTGACAGCACTTTTTTTTACCTGTTTTTCCATCTTAACTTTCAATTCAGAGAGAGAGAAGAGAAGAAGCAGGAGGAGGATAAGAAGAAGATATAGGAAGGAAACTAGGGAGATGGGGATGGATGGAGGGGGATAGAGGCAGGGAGGAAGGAAGAAGGAAAGGAAGGATGGAGGAAGAGAAGAGGGAGGAAGGAAAGGAAGACGGGGTTGTGAGGAAATTGAAGAGTGAAGGAAGGGAAGGGACGGAAGGGTAGAGGGACACAGGAAGAAGGGAGGGAAAAGAAGGCAGAAGAGAGGAGGGAAGGCAAATCAGTCAAATGGATGGGCCCTGCATTTTGCATGCTGCCCCTCCTGGCTCTGCCTGTATCTGCCTGCCACCTTCGCCCCTGGCACTTGTTTGATTGTCTTCCCAACTCTGATTTCCTACACTCTCCCTTCTGGGAGTAGCACTGCTCTAGGCCCTTTGGTGGCTCTCAACCCTCACGCTGTCCCCAGACTCCATTCTGGGTTTCCGTCCTCATGCTCTTCCTGGCTTTTTGCTCTGGTCCTGCCTCTGCCTTTAGCTGCTGCGGCGCCTTCCACCCTTGCTTTGTAGCACATCACATCTCCAAATCCATACTCAGTCAAGCGACCATTCCTTGCTCCATCAGCTTTACTAGACTCGGAGGTTCGCATGGGCAGACACGGTTCCTACCCAAGCACAGCTCAGCGCTCAGCTTTCTAGAATTTGCTAATATTTTATCATGCTTTGGGGGTGGGATGTGGCTATAGAAAACCAGGGATATTCACACTGGAGATGAAAAGAGCTCAGGTTTCAATAAGTTCAGAAGAGAAAGCGTGGTTCTTAGAGGCTGAAAAGACTGAGGCAAGCATCTCCGATTTTATCCTTTGATAGAAAAATGAAAATAAGGTAATACAAAGCCACTCGCTGTTATTAGATATCTCTCCTTCCAGCTGTGAGGTCATATGTCATTCTGTGTGGAAAGGGTGACAGAGAGGCCTTGAAACAGACAGTGTTTTAATCACATTGTGACTACAGACTGCGAGGCCTGGCTGCAGTCTCCTAGTTGGCAGAGTCCCCCTACATGGGCAGTGATGTTCTTCTCCTGAAGAGCTTTATGACTCTGGCACTTTAAAGAAATACCCAGATCTGCAAGCTCTGACCAGCACTGGTCAAAGGCACTGCTAGTTTCTTCTCTGGTAAACTGTATGAGGAATTCATTACTAACACAGTCTCCCTCCTGATAACTAGAGGACTCGTGGATAAAGGCACCTGTGGCCAAGCACGGGGACCTGAGTTCAATCCTTGGGACCCACATGGTGAGAGGAGAGACTGATTCCTGCAAGCTGTGTTTGTGCGTGCACACACACACCGAATATTTTAAGAAAAGGAATGCAGCCTTTTGCTGACCTGGAGATTCAGAGCAAAGACCTTTGCTTATTACAGACTCAGCGAATATACACAGCTTCCTGTGTCTTCCTTATTTCATGTTGTCTTTTTTTGCATAACATAATGTAGGTACCTGCTGGGAGGCAATTCCTGAGCCACAGAGGAAGCCAAGATGTCACCCACAGCCTGTGATCAGTACATCTTCCCAGGCTAATATTTGGAAAGTAAGCAAGCAATAAATAATTGCAGATGTTTCTGTTGGCCAGCTTTGGGTCTCCAGTTGAGGTGTTGCCCCCCCNCCCACCATTGTAGGGTAACTCTATTAAATCCCTTTTTATTTATGTGTACATTGATTAATTAATTGATTAATTATTTACCCTAATGCCTGCACTTCCAAGGTCATGTTCAGAAGGTTTTTTTTTTTCTATGTCAATTGATTAATTACCAAAAATACAGTTTGGTGCTTATAACAGACTGATTTCATCATAAAGCTGGCCTAGGAAACAAAGTTCACATATAAGCCCAGAGAAGTAGAGGAAGTAGAGGTGAAGATATGAGGTCTGTGTTTTTGTGATCCCAAAACATGGCCCAGAAAGGCAGAGGCAATAGTGATCAATTCACTGGTAACAGTGGAAACCTGTTTTGAAGGAAAGAGGCCTAAGGGCATATGGTTATTATTGAACAGTTTCCTCAGATTTCTGTGTATGTGTTCATATGTGTGCACAGATATAAACAGTTGCTGTGTGTGTGTGTGTGTGTGTGTTGTGTGTGTGTGTGTGTGTGTGCACATGGGGGCCAGAACTTAATTTTAGGTGATGTTCCTCAGAAGCCATCCACCATACTGTTTTGAGACAGGGCCTATCACTGGGACCTGAGACTTGTCAAGTCAACTAGACTGATTGGCCAATGAGCCTCGAGGGTACTAATGTCTTTTGCCACCCCCCTCTCTCCCTTCCCTCCCTTTCCAATCCTCTCTCTTTTAGTGTGTCTTCTGGGGACCAAAATCCACTCCTCGTTGGTGAATGGCAAGCCCTTTACTGAATGAACCATGTCTCTAGCACCAACCCTAGTCTTCAGACTTTCACTGTGCCTTGCGCCTGCTGCTCTGGTTTGTGTCTTGCCTCTTTGTGAACGACATTTTCCCACAGGCATTCAATGTGCTTCGGTCATAGCCTGTAGTCCCTTTCAACCCATCTCCTCTCCCTACTTCTGTTCCCTCATCACCCTACATAACCTCCCCTCTACTTGATGCCTTTTTTCTTAATCGGGACTCCGCACAGATTCCATGAGCCTGTGTTTATCTCCAGGTCTTCCCACTTTCCTGCAGATGGCATCATTTCCTTCTTTGTGGCTGAGGAAAACCCCACTGTGCGTATCTGCCACACATCCTTTTCCTTTCATCTGCTGATGGGTACCTAGGGTATTCCATCGCTTGGCTACTCTGGACAACGGCAGCAAACACAGGGAAGCAGGAGTCTCTCTTTTATGTTTATTTTGATTTCTTTGGGAATAGCACCCAGGAATGAAGTCTGGAGATCACATGGTAATATGCTGTTTTGGTTTGCTTTTTGGTTCTCTGAGTAACCTGCACACTCATTTTTCATACTGGCTGCTAGTGTACACTTCCCCCTGCCAATACGTACTTGCCGGTACCAGCATTTGTTGCTGTCAGATTTCTAGATAGCCATTATAACTGGGATGAGGACATTGCAGTGTGGTTTTTGACTGGCCTGTCCTTTACTGCTAGAGTGTTTACATTTTTTCATATATTTCCTATATATTTCTATTTCTGTTTGTATCAGATGTTTTATTTGGTCTTGTGATACTTTATATTTTATTTTATTAGTTTCTAGAGACAGGATTTCTCTGTGTAACCATTGTAATATCCTAGAACTGCTTTGTAAACCAGGCTGGCCTCGAAGATCAAAGGCCTACCTCTCTCTCCCAAGAGCTGGGATTAAGGGCATCTGCCACCAACACCCAAGTGATACCTGTTTTTAAGATTGGCTTTTATTTTTGATTGTGTGTATGTGTAACTATGTGCATGTGTTAGGGCAGTGCCTGAGATGTCTAAAAAGAGGACATTTGGTCCTCTAGAACTGGAATCACAGATGGGTGTAGGTGTCAGGAACCAAACCCAGGACCTTTGTAAGAGAAACAAGTGCTCTTAACCGCAGAGCAATCTTTCCAGCCCCTTAAAGTTTTTTTTGTTTGTTTTGTTTTTTAAAATCTTATGTACCCCAAATATTGGTCCCTGTCAGGAGAATAGCTGGCAAAGATTTTGTCCCACATTCTGGGATATCTCTTTACTCTGGTATTTGTCTCATTTGTGCAGTATCTAATTGATACTTTATTGGTATTATTTGTTTTTTATGTATTTATTTTATGTGCATGAACGTTTTGTTTGCTTCTTTATATGTGCACCTTACACATGCAATATGTCCAAAGGCCAAAACAGAATTGGTGGGCCCCCGAGAATTGAGTCACAGAGGTTCTGGACCACAAATGTTGGTGCTAGGAACTGAATCCAGGTCCTCTCTGAGAGCAATCAGGGCTGTTACCTGATGAACCATCTCTCAAGCCTTTTGATCTTTGGCTTTACAGACAACATTGTATTCAGGCTGGTCTGGATCTCATTATGTAATCTAAACTGTCCTCCAGTTATGGATGCTCCATGCCCAGGTCTCCCTACTTCACGTCCTCTTTTGTCTTAACCCACTAAGCCCAATTAATAATACTCACACGTACATGGGCATGGGCCACCCTGTTGGTACCTACCAGTGGCTACTTCTTCAAGAAAGAAAGACACTCCCCAACAGCTCCTTAGTAAGGGGTGGCCGCTGAAGAGCTTCTCCCCATCTATTCTAGTATTTGATAGGCTTGATTTTATGCCTATCCTATGCAAGTAACCACAGTTTTGTTGAGTTTGTAATGTGAAAACCATTGTCAGGTTAGAAGAGAACATTTCATAGCACTCCAGCTCATCCCTTCTTTCTGCCTCCTCTGACCTAATGTCCCCTAAGCCTGGGTAGGGACCACATTCAATTCTTGAATGCATACCCAGGGTCTTGATGAGTAACATGGTCTGAAACTATTTTAAAGCCAATGATATCTGGTCAAGCTGCTGTCTGGAAATCAGGGACATATCTGCCTTTGACACCTTTAGCTGTTCCATTTTTGTTATTTATTTTCATATTTTTGACGACTGAGACCTCTAAATGCAACTGATTTTGCTGCCACCAAACTTAAGCTCTTAAAGAAGTTTCTAAAATCCTATTTGTTGCTTCAACAATGTCCAGAATTTTGACACACAACCATTTTAAATCTCCTGGGGAAACTGGTTTTTGTAACTGTTTTTCAGTAGTTCATATCACAAGATCCTTCTAATAATATTCTAAGGCATTTTAGTTTCATTCCTGTTTTAAAAATTCTCACTGATCTCTTGTTTCTTCAAGATCTTCAAACCCTTGACAGTTCTGAGATCTAATTAGTAATTCCAGAGGGGTTTCGTGTACATTGGAAATGTGCAGGGGTTAATTAGAGGGGTCAACCCTCCTATAATAAACCAGCATCTATCTTAATATATTACTAATTGTACAAGGTATCTTCTGCCTGGTTCATTTAGGGAGGAGCTCGGAGGGACTTTCAAGGTCGCATATTGTTCCTTGCTCCTTAGCTTGGCGCCTCACAGTGACTTATGAGACCCACATGGAACAAATGATTTGATTAAGGCTTAGGCAGGTCAGAAGTCACTGATGAAAGTACCCAACCCAGTTCTTAATCCACCTTATTGCAATCGAGCATTCCAAGGTTTGAGTCATTTAGATCTAAAGTAATACATTTTTAAATGTTAGGATGTATTGCAGAGTTCCTTGACATCAGGCACTCTGATAAGAGTATCAAATGCATAATTCTATCTTGTTTTTGTAACTATAGAGGAATAGTTAATATTTATCTCTATTGTTCAGAAGAATAAATGGAAAGTCAAAGAAGATATGAATCATTTCTAGGTTCCCAGCAGAATTGTGCAAAGGATCTGTCTCCATCCTATTCTGTTTTAAGTGTGTGTGCGCGCATGCGTGCATGTGCGTGTGCGTGTGCGTGCGTGCATGCGTGTGTGTGTGTGTGTGTGTGTTGGGAGGGTGATAGACATATGGACATGAGCACTGTTATGAGTTTGTGTCATCTGAGAAAAAAACATAGACCCAATCCAATTATAATTAAAAGATTTATTGATTAGTTCTGAGCAGGACAACAATCTGTGAGCCAAATTAGATGCTGCATTTTAGGGGGTTTAGAGGAAGGGATTTTTAAAAGGTGAAAAGCATAAGATCTTTGATAACCAGGCAAGCAAGCAAATTATGGGGGCGGTGTCTGTTCTGCTAAGTTTAAGTAGTTTTGGTGACTCAAAAGAAACTTTGCCTAAGCAAGTTACAGAAGTCCAAAAAGCAATTAGTTGTTTAAGAACAAGGAGATGGTCGTGGCTATACATTTCCAGATGAGGGGAGATCCCTGAGTCAGGATTGCTGGGAACTCATTTTCCAGGGGCTAGAGTCAGAGACAAATGGCTAATGGGTACCAAGATGGGTTTCTAAAATAAAATGGAGTTTCTTTAGCTACAACAATGTGGGTGTGATGTGGGGTCCTCCTCTGTATGCTATGAATAAGTTTTATTACAATTGGTTATTAATGAAGCTGTTACAGCCAATGACTTAGTAGAATAAAGTCAGGTGGAAAACCCAAACAGAGATATAGAGAGGAAGTAGGTAGAATCGAAGAGACTCCATGTAGCTGCCAAAGGAGACAGATGCCAGATCCTTACCAGTAAGCCACAGCCTTGGGCCAATACATAGATTAATAGAAATGGGTTGATTAAAGATGTAAGAACTAGCTAGAAATATGCCTGAATCATTGGCTAAACAGTGTTGTAATTAAGATACTTTCTGTGTTATTATTCTGGAGGCTTGGAAACAAACAAGCAGTTTCTGCCTACATAGGTGCTTTTCCTAAAATGCACATACCTATAACTTGTCAGCTAAGCTAGGCTGGCTAAACAGTGATCCCTAACTATCTGCCTGCCTCTGCATTCCCAGAGGTTTGGCTATAAGCATGTATCACCATACCCAGATTTTTAATGTGAATTCTGAGGAATGAAATCAAGTCCTCATGTTTGCATGAATAGCACTCTGAATCTGTCTCCCTGACCCTTCCATCCAGCTCAAACTCTTTTGTCATGACTGTGACATGGTTTATCACACAATCATCCATCACACAGTCATCATGTATGTTGATGGCTGCGAAAACACAACATAAGCAGAAGAGCATTATACAGACCGTCCACGCTATGCTTATGTCGTAATAATGAAGTTAACTATTGATTTCTGTGTAGATGGAAGTTTCTGTCCTGCCCATTCCCACAGCCATTCAGTCTCAACAAAACACAAAAAGGTTTATATTAATTATGAACTGATTGGTCTATTAGCTCAGGCTTATCATTAACAAGCTCTTACAACTTAAACTACCCCATAATTCTTATCTATGTTAGCCACATGGCTGGGTACCTTTTATCAGTGAGACATTCTCATCTTGCTTCCTCTGAATCTGGATGGTGACTGCAGACTGAGCCTTTCCTCTTCCCAGAATTCTCCTAGTCTGGTTGCCCTGCCTATACTTCCTGCCTAAGATAAGTGACAAAACTTTACAGAGTACAAGAGCATTATCCCACAGCATTTCTGATTGAGCTAGATCCCTCTGTACTTCTCCATAATTTAAGAACTAGATAAGGTCATTTTCCCAATCCTCTCTTAATTCAGGAACTGGTCTAAAAATTATTGAAAAAAAAACTAATTCATACTAAGCTCTGATTGACCATCTTTATATCTTCCTTTCATGGTTATTTGCATTTTCCAAAAGAAAGCATTCACAAGAGCATGTGACTGAATAATCAAGGAAATTAGAGCCACACAAATAAGTGGAGACCTAGCAACTGGAAATCAAGCCTTCACAGATATTACCCTGTCACCTGTGGCAGTCTTGGCCCACCTTGCCTTTTCTCTGATTTTTTTCCCCATTTCTTCATGTTGTGGAATTGTCCATCTAGAGAGTCTTCCAGACATATATAAAATCTAAGTAATGTTCAAGAGAATTATAAAATGTAAGAACCCAAATGCAAAGCTAAGAATAGTTTCCATTATGAGATACACCTGTGTAAACATGCAGCCCTTCACCCTCAGAAGTGCTGTTTTTTTCCTGGCATCTGTTTTTAAGCCAGGTGTCAATGACAGCAGGGATAGTCCCATTTTGAAGCCCTCCCTAACAAGTCTCTATGCAATATCCTGTATGCCACTGAGTCAAAGCAGAGGCCCCTGATGCTGAAATAGTGAGAACAGCCTGGTCTCTTCAATAAGGAAGAAAGATTTCATTGTGGCATGGATTTCAGCCCTCTTGAGGTATTCTGGGGTAAATAAACTTTCCAATTGTCTCTTCATCAATCCTCAATTCCTGCAGCAGTGTGTGTGTGTGTGTGTGTGTGTGTGTGTGTGTGTGTGCAAGTAGTGCACGTTGACAACTGTGTGCTTGCGTGTTATGTGTCCACCTGTATGCAGCCCATGTTTGTGGAAGCCAAAGTTTGAAGTCAAGTGCCCTCATCTGTCATGCTGTGACTTATTTTTTAAGACTTCTGTGATGATATGTGTGCGTGCGCACGCGCACATGTGTGCCCATTTGCTCTCATAGGTGTGCAGTTACTTGTTACCAGAAGAGGGCAACCAATCCCCTGGAGCTGGAGTTACAGGTGGTTCTGAACTGCCCTACAGGGGTGCTACAAACTACACTCTGCTCCTTTGCAAGAACAGCACACACTCTTCAGTCCTCCCATCTTAGTTTTGAGACACAGTTTCTTACTGAAACTTGGACTTTATCATTTTGACTAGATAGTCTGGCTAGCAAGCTCCAGATTTGCACCCGTCTCTACCCCACCAACACTGGAGGTTTTTATTTTTAAACCTGGCTTCTTGGTATCAAACTCATGTCCTCAAGCTTGCATGGCAGGCACTTCACCAGCTAAGCCATCGCGCCAGCCCTAGCACTATAGCTTCTTTAAAAGGTCAAAGAGAAGTAATATGAGGTGTTTAAGAGCTTCACCTTGAACATGAGCCAGGCTGGGTCTGTAAAGTGCTCTCTCCTGAATTAGTTGAAGGTGCCTTTGAGAATTATTGCCTTGGCTTAAGGTTGGGTTCCCTTGGGATAAAGTGGTAGAGGCTGTGATGGGTGACTGATCAGAGCACCACCTTGTGGATTTGTGGTCAGCATCAAGAGAGGTACTGTATCTAAAGCAGTCTCTATTTAAAAGCAGTGACAGTTGGGATGTTAAAGCCTGTTTGGTACCTTCTGGAGAGACACTTCATTCACCTTCTCACAAGCAAAGTTACAAAAATAATCCATGCTCAAGGCTTGATGGACTATGTTCTGTGAACAACTCCAGGTAAAGATCAGACAGAGCTGTGGTATCAGACATTACATGTTTAGGGGTGTTCCTAGAATTCATTTCATTGCCTGGGATCAAAACCTCCCTTTCCTTTGTGTCCCCCCAAGTAACAAAAGAGTGCCTCTAAAAAGACAGATTTGTGTGTCTCAAGGCTGGGTATTGCAGTTGGAGTTACTAGTTAGGAACAGAGTGAGGCAAGTTCCAGTGCCAGCTCAACTGGTCCTGGACCGTGTGACCCTGTGGAAGTTTCCTTGTCACCCTGCCTCAAGGTCTTTACCTGTAAAGTGACAAGGAAAAGACCAAACAACAAACACTCACCACCTCTGGCAAGAAACAACTAGCAAAAAGATATGGTGATTGGGGATCTGATAGAGTGGTCTGCTCCCATGGCAACAGTTGTATGATAGGTAGAAGGTCAGCCCTGAGGTGGTGGGGGAGATTCTTGGGGCTAGAGCACTGCCTTTGCCATTTGCTCCTGGTGTTATCATGAACAAATTACTTGGATTTCTCTTTGAGATGCCTCGTCATAATAACAGTATCTATTCCACGGAACTGCCGTAAGCCAGGCCAGGAAGAGAGCTCAGTAGTTAAGGTGTTTAATGTACAAGAGTAAATATTATAGTTAAGATGCTCAGACCCACATAAAAATCTGGGTGTGGCATATACATCTTAATGCCAACCCTAGAGGAGGAAAAGAGGCAGGGATATCCTAAGGGTCACTAACCAGCCACTGCAGCCAATCTGTGAGCTCCACATGCAGGAAAAGACTCTGTTTTCTAAATAGAATGTGGATGGTTATAGAGGAAGTCACACAACACAACCTGTGGCCTCCACTTGTACACACAGGCAGGTGTACCTATGTATACACACACATGCACATGCACACAATGAGTTGTGAAGATTAGTTTGCCGAAGCTTTTAGATCAGAGGCTGCCACTTGACTATAAATCATATCTATTCTTAGTTGAGTTTTGTTCATAGGACTCTTTTTTAAAAAATAGTTTTAAGGTGAATCTCCAGACAGCATACAAACCATCTATCCAGACCTGTCATCAAAATCTTGAAACGCCCCGCTTCCGCACACCAGAAATTTGAATGCCTTGTGTGATGGTTTGGATGCCTAGATTGAACATGCCCTCCACCAAAGAACCATCTATCTTTTCACCTGTGGATCCCTCTACCTCTTTAATAATAGCTCCATCCACCAGGGGCTCAATCATGAAGACCTTTCTAGACTCCTCCTTCGTCCTCTCTCAACATCTATCTGAATGCTACTGCCCACTGCTGCTTATAATACACATGCCATTTCTCTGCTATGATTCCAGAGTGAGCCCTGTAAGGGGAGGAATCATCACTCTTTGATGAACCCTTAGTAGCTGGCAGAGCTGCAGATGGCAGCAAGACATGCTCCTGCCTCATCAGACCCTGCAGTCTAATGCAAGAGAGGCATTAGAGGCTAATAGTTGTGGGTGCAGCTATTGGCACTGAGAGCATCATGATGAACACCAAAGAAGAAGGACAGAGCAAAGGGACAGACATGTAAACAGGATGTGACTACCATGTGGAAGTTCCAGGCTCCACCAGAGACATGGAGTCCAATGAAAGAACTCAGAACAAGCCCAACATCTGCTGCCCCCATGAATGACATTGGCCAAAGTGTGTCCTGGGCTGCAGAAGGCACCTGTGGTAGGAAGTCTCCTGAATGTACCTACTGTGTCCCTTCAGTAGCCACTCAACTCAATTACTATCCACCATGGTGGGAACAAGTCAGCTGGGGGCATGGCAGCCCTTCCTCTACAGGATCAATCCTTCCTGTTGCTGTTAAGTTGCTAAAGACCTCAATATTCAGTTTCATATACTATGGAATTTAAATGTGAAATGCTTCCCCATAGGTTTATGCATTTAAATGCCTTGTCCCCAGCTAGGGCTATTGTTTGGAAAGGTTGTGGAACCTGTAGAATATGACACCCTACTGGAGGGAGTATGTCAATAGGGGTAGCCTTTGGGCTTTCATATCCTGGCCCTTCTTCCTGTTCTCTCTACACTTCTTGACTGCCAGGCCAGTCTCAAGCTCCTGCTGCCACGCCTTGTCCGCCAGGATAGACTCTGTGCCTTCTGAAACTGTACCCATTTTCCTTCTTCCGACTCCCTGAAGCTGTCTTTGTTCAGGGCATTTTATCTCAGCAATAGGAAGCAAACAAACCTAATACAGATCTGTATAGTTGCAACAGAAACCTCTGAATTCCCTGCCCAGTTGCTCCCTTTATTAGTGACTTTACATGCTGTTGCAACAAAATGCCTGACCAGAGTACTTTAAAGAGAAAGTGGTTAATTCCTGCTTTACGTTCTGTGGGGAGGCAGGCCATGGGGGGCCAGGGTGCAGAGGGAGGCATGAAGCTTGCCGATCATATCGTATTGCATCTAGTCTGGAAACAGAGAAAGAACAGGAAATGGGACTGGGCTATATAACTTCAAAGCTCACCCCCAGTGACATTCTTCCTCCAAGAAAGCTCCACTTCCTAATGGTTCTATAACCTCCCCAAACAACACCAACAACTGAGTGTTCAAATACATAATCCTATGGGGGACACATTCAAACTAACAACATTCTCCATAGATTTCTGTTCTGGCCTTTGAGGGGACCTGGATATTCTAATACTCTCATAGTGATAAACTTATCTAATGCCTAAAACTTGTTGCTTCTTTTTTATATATATATTATTCTTCAATAAAGTGAATTAGACAACAGGCAATACCAATATTACTGCCCAGCGTATTGCCCTTGTATTTTTTTAATGTAGTGTGTGTGTGTGTGTGTGTATGCATGCGCAGGTGTGAACATGTGATTTGTGTGCATGAGCGCATGTGCATGTAGATGTCCATGGAAGTCAAAAGGTATTGGATCCCTTGGACCTGGAGTTACAGGAGCCACCCAACTTGAGTTGTGGCATCCAAACCCCAGCAAGAGCAGTAAGTACTGCTATCCACTGAGACATCTCGCCAGCAGGCTTCCCTGCCCTATTTAGTGTAAAAATTAAGCTTTTATGTCTGCTGCATTGTCAAAGATAAATAAATAAATAAATGAATGAATGAATGAATGAATGAATGAATGAATGA